>VMDO01022967.1:0-20000 GCA_007922755.1 Pedetes capensis
TATTGTCAGTGCTTCTCTGCTATGCATAGGGTTTTCAATGGTGGATTGATTTTTGGGAATGGGTTGCTGGGTCCTTGTCCTAAGCCTATAGCACCTGGTATTCCCAGGCGGTCTCCCATCCAAGTACTAACAAGGCCTGACCCTGCTTAGCTTCTAAGATATGACAGGATCAGATGCTACAGTGCTATGGCTGCAGGCCACTCTTAAAACATACAGTTCAAATCTGGCAATCTTTAGATGAAAGGTGGCAACCAATCAAGCCGCAAAAGTGGTTCTAAGTGTATACTGTTATATCGCCTCTTGACTGGTCTGTAAAGTTTTTATGATGACATTAGATTATAAAACATGGGGGGAAAAGCCAAAAGGAAATTTTTTTTGATGGAGAGCACTTGATTTCTGTTTACTAGCACTTTCTTTGAATAACTATTCTTCAAATCCTCTAAACCAGGAAAAAAAACCCCACAAGATTCCATGATAGTTTCCATTATCGAAAACCTGAATTGCTGACTTTCTTTTATTAGAGGAAAATGGATGTTTTCATGTACAATCACATTGCTCAGTTGATAACTTTGCTTCAAACTCTTGCATCAAAATTGATGAGAGAGCTTTCATTGGCATGGAATTAACTCCAGTGATTACAGCCCATAAATATGCTAGGAGATTCCACTGTGTTGAGTGATTTCTTTTTCTTCACTTGGGCATTTGGGGGCTTTTTGCAAATAAGACACTTGAAATCTTTGGGAAAAAATGGAGAAGGTGGAATTCAGAAATTAGTTAAATACTGCTCTAGTTCCTTTTTGGTTGCTAGTAGCACAACACTACAGAGTGAGTAAGTTATAAAGAAAGAGACTTATTTCAGTTCACAGTTTTGGTCCAAGGTTGAGGGGTACTATCAGGCCTTCTTGCTGGCAGAGCATGAAGGCAGTGCAGAGCACATGGAGAGAGACAGGGAGCTCAGGAAAGATCTAGTCAAACTGGTTTTTATAGCAGACTTACTCTAGAGATAACCATCAACACATTATTCCATTAATTGCAGGAATGGATTAATCCACTCATGACAGCAGAGCCCTAATCATCTCTTAAAAGTTTCACCTGGTTGCACCTCTATCTCATAAGGGGGTTAAATATTAGCATGCCCTTCAGAGGGACAAAGATATTCAAACTATATGTCTTTCTTATATTGAGATGGAAATTACGTTAACAATATTTGCCATATTGACTCCACAAGAAATCTTAGAAAAGGTAACTGGCATTAAGGAAAATTAATGTAGATGCCTCCATATTTTAACTGCTAATTTTTCTGCCTGCACCTAAAAGGGAATAGGTTGTGTCCAATTGTTTGGGCTGGTAAATGTTAGACTTAGACATAGGCTAGTCAAGAAAATTTCTGTAATAAAAGAAAAGGTAGCCAAATTGCTGAGAAATTTGGTTTTCCCCTTATTTGCTATTATTTAGTTCAGTGCCATTAGCAATAAAGAAGATTCGTGAAAGATCATAGATTTTGCTGTGAATTATTTAGCAAAACAAAGCAAAAAAAAAGCTCCATTTTATTTCTGAAATTTCTCAGCAAAAGATGATTAAAGAATGCTGAAATCTCAAAATGGAAAATCTTTACTTTTACAATTTGCCAGATTTCTTTACTCTGTGTCCAGTTTTCAAAAGTAGAAATGTCACCTAGCATGCATGAGGCCCTGGGTTTGATCCCCAGCAAGGGGGTGGAGGAGGAAAGGCCATAATAAGCGGCATTAGGAAAAAATGTCAAAGAAATCTGTGGAAAATTGACCCCCAAGTTTACACTTTTAAAAAGGCCCTCAGAAAATGTTTGTGAATATGCTAATGCACTTGCACATTTTGGTATGAGAGAAACAGTGAAGTGTCTGTACCTCACAAGCAAGCTCCTCCACCCAGTACACAAAGCATAGCACAGACAGGGAGTAAAAGACTGTGAATGGAAGAATGCAGAGCACAGAGCTCACTAGGCAGCATCTAAGCCTGCTGCAAAATCACACAACACGCTGAACTTGGCAGAAGGCTGGGCAGAGATATCCAAGGAAGCAGTGAGTGGTGAAAGCACAGCTACATTTATAATAAAATAAACCAGTCACCTTGCTTAGCTGATCAGAGCACTAAAGTAAAAATGGGTCCATAAGAGTTCCCCAAAACATTTATTCAAACATTGGCTAAGTGACCAGCTTTCTTATAAACCTGCCAGATGTGTTTAGGAGGCACAGGGTAAAAGGGAGGGAGAGAGGAAGAAGAAAGAAATGAATATGAAGAAAAATTCCAAGTATAGATCGCACATAATTAAGAATAGAGAGTTTATGAGTGGGAGGGTAAATGTCTGAGTGAGAGAATAAAGAGGCTAACTGGACCAATTCTGCATGGATGAATGGGAAATCAGAGATGCAAGTCAAAGTCTTCCACTCCTCAGGTTACCCACATCAGGAATCAGCAAACATGTCCACTGGCAAAGGAGAGTGAATAAATAAGCTCCCCAGAGGCTCTGGGGGTACAGCCTGGAACAATCCTACAAATCTGTTGTTTTATCTTTAAAATAAATGCAAATTATATATTCTAATCTCAATTTTACCCATACTTATCCATACATGTTTTCCTTCCAATCTAGATGGCCTAGGTCGATGTCCCTCATTAATGACAGAGCTTTGCAAATCCCTTAGTCCACAATATAACCCTAAGTATACAGAGTCTGGTCTACAGATAAGGGAAGACGAAATGGATTTTCAGCTATTAACAATGGGCCTTGACCTACACAGGGGACTGAATAAAAGAGGCACCAACATGGAGAGAAGCAAAGAGGTTTGGGCTTCTATGAACATTTTATCACACATTCTGGGCCACAACAGGCAAGGCACAGATGTGTTAAAGCAAGTCCATACCTGAGGAAGAACCATGTAAGTAGATGGAAGCAAACCCAGGATAAGAATGAAATAGTAACAGCTTATACTTTTAATCCAACACTTTCTTCCAGTCCTCTCTCCTGGGACCACTCTATCCAGTTCATCCGTCTGGTTACCAAACTCCACCCTGCATCAAAATCCATGAAGATCTTGTCAACACAAAAATTTCTGGGCCTCATCCTAGGATTTTTGATTCAGTGGATCTGGGATGAGGCCTAGAAGAGGGAGGGAGAAGGGAGCCAAAACTTCCCTTTAGGAGCAGTGAGGAGGCCAGAAGGACAAGAGATCTTCTGGGATAATCATTTGTAACCAATCTGAATAATTCAAGTTTAAGTCCAAGTCTGTTTTTTCTAGGAAAACCTGCACCATAAGTGAATTAAAAAATCTAAATGCAGTAACTCTTCCTGGCCATGTTGTTAGATACTGTCAAGTTGGTGTCCGACGCATAGCGACCCTACATACAACAGGTGAAACACTATTATCAGTGCTTATCTGCTATTCATAGGGGTTTTAATGGCTGATTTTTTGGGGGGAGTGGGCTGCCAGGCCCTTCTCCCAAGTCTACAGCACCTGGTGTTTCCAGGCAGTCTCCCATCCAAGTACCAACCAGGGCCGACCCTGCCTAGCTTCCAAGATCTGACAGGATTGGATGCCACAGCACTATGGCTGCAGGCCATGGCCTACTTTTAATAATTTTCATGTGAAAGATGAATAAAATAGTCAATCAATGTTTTTAAGGGAATTTATAATTCATCAATAATAATAACAAATTGACTTAATGTTCACACATTTCCAACAGAAATAGCCAGAATTTATATGTATATCCCAGCATATAGTTTGTAGTTCATTTAGCATCAATGGGTGGGTAAAAATTGGAGTTTGACCAAAGTAACAAATAATCCAATAAATAAGTGGGCAATGGAACTCAACAGTTCTCCACAAAGGAAATACAAATATAAGTAGTCAATAAACATATACAAGAATGATCACTATCCCTAGCCATTACAGAAATGAAGATCAAAACTACGTTGAGATTCTATCTTACTCCAGTAAGAATGGCCAAAATTAACAAAACTAATAACAATAAGTGCTGGCAAGGATATGGAGAAAAAGGAATCCTCTTACACTGCTGGTGGGACTGTAAATTAGTTCAGCCACTATGGAAATTAATATGAAGATACCTTAGAAAGCTAAGAATAGAACTGCCATATGATCCAGCTATTCCACTTCTAGGAATGTACCCAAAAGAAGATAAGTCCTCATACTACAGGAACACTTGTACTTCCATATTTAATGCAGCACTCATCACAATTGCAAGGGTATGGGATCAACCCAGATGTCCACCTACAGATGATTGGATTAAAAAATTTTGGTGCATATACCCAATGGAATATTATTCAGTAGTAAAGAAGAATGAAATTATGTCATTTACAAAAAATGGATGGAACTGGAGAGTAGCATTTTAAGTGAAATAACCCAGGCTCAAAAAGAGAAATGTCACATGTTCGTGCTTACAAGTGGGAACTAAATCTACCTTAAGGGGAAAAATTATACATATGTACATATATGCATACATAGACAAATGCACAACCATACTTTTATAAAATTGGAAAATACAAGTTGATCTGATATGAGGAGATAGGGGACTCTGAGGAGGGAATGGTTAGTAGGGGAGAAACAGGGGGAGCAACATAGAGGGGCAAAGAGGCAGAGAAAAATCACAAAATACAGAATGCAGTTCTATGAAAATACAAAAAATGGGAAAAAAATGTCAGGGTATAACCCATGGTTGCATACACTGTCATTTCAGGCTAATTAAAATTTTTACTTTTTTTTCTGTTTATTTGGTTCTGTTTATTTGGTTAAGAAGAGGAAGAATACTGATTTGGTAGTTGCATAATGCATATATCAACTAATATATTGCTCTGATCTCCACTAACATGTATAAATAAAATACTAACTAAAAAAATTGGAATTTGGATGGCTCGCCCAGACATTGGTGCCTTAGTCAGGTTCAGTAATGGAATGTTCTGTCATTGAGGGGGTGGCGAGAGTCCTGCTCTCTGTTGAATGATCTCATAAGATCTATGGACTTTGTCCCTGGTCCAGGGGCTTGGGAAGTTTAAGTAATACTCAGATACTGATCCATAGAATCTTACAAACCAGGCCAATTTGTGAAGGCCCCACTGGGAGGTCTGTGGAACTTGAGGGTACTAGCACTAACATCACACTTGTGAAGGAGATGGCACATTTCCATGGGTTAGGACGGCTAACCCAGGCAGACACTTCTGCTTATTTGTACCCAGACAGGGAGGGAGGTGGTCATAAATTTCTAAATAAACATGAAAGTGATGTTTTAAAGTCAGAAAGAAATATGTATTTAATGTTTTCAGAAATTAAATTCATGAAGTAACAATGGATTATCATAGATTTGTATGTGGGCAATACCTTCTCCGCTTCTTCAGGAACAGCACAGGTCTATCAAAGAGTACTGTGAGCCATATACATTTTCATATGCTTGCTTTTTTATGTTTTCTTTTTTTAATGTAGTACTGGGATACTAAATCCAGGGCCTTACCTGTGAGGCAAGTGCTCTACCACTGAACAGGACTCCTATCCCCTTTTTTATTTTTTATTTTGAGACAGGGTCTTGCTGAGTTGTGCAGCCTCCTCTGGCCTCGACCTTGTTATCCTCCTGCTCCAGCCTCCAGAGTCACTGGGATTACAGGTGTGCACCTCGGCACCTGGCCTCATTATAAGCTTCTTAGCCACAGTATTTATGAAAGCAAGCATAAACAGGTAAAACATAATTTAAATGATAGTTTATTTCACCTAGTCTATTAAAAATATCACATGCAACATGTACTCAGTTTAAAACATTATTAATGACACAGTTTACATGTTTGTTGTTGTTGTTGTTGTTGTTGTTTTGATACTGAGGGTTGAACCCAGGGCCTCACATTTGCATGTTCTGCAAGTTCTGGGTCATTGAACTTAATGCTCAGCCCATTTTCTTACTTTTTGAGACAGGGTCTTGCTGAGTACACAGACTGCCTCTGGTATTGAATTTGCGATTCTTCTGCCTCCCCCTCCTGAGTCTCTGGGATTACCAGCATGCGCCACCACGCCCAGCTCAGTTTACATGTTTTAAACTAAGTCTTTGAAATATGGTGCATATTTTACACTTCAAGCATGTCACTGGTCACATTACAAGTGCTCAATAGCCACATGTGGCCAGTGGCCACCATAGGGGACCTCATTGCACAGATATCCTGTGATTGTGTGGGGGAAATAAGAAACAAGACCCACTTTCTGCCAGCCCTAGTCAGCATTCTCTTCTCTCTCCAGAACAGAGCTACTTCACAAATGGTGGGGTCAATATAGTCAGCAAATTTCATCATGGGGGACTCTTAATATCATTAATTTAAACATGTGACATGTGTGGAAACCCTGATGATTTCTACCCACAAAATAGGAAGAACACTTAGCTATTAGTAGCAGCTAAGTGTCAAACACCAAACACTCAGCCTGACACCTCAAGGTGATCTCATATCTCCTATCCTTTTCCTCGTCCTTGTTTCTCCTCCTCCTCCTCTTCTTCTTTTCTTCTTCTTCTTCTTCCTTCTCCTCCTTTTCTTCTTCTTCCTCCTCCTCCCCCCCCTCCTCCTCCTTCTTCTTCTTCCTCCTCCTCCTCCTCCTCCTCCTCTTCTTCTTCCCCTTTATTCTTTTTCTGTCTCTTTTCCTTTCTTTCTTTCTTTCTTTCTTTCTTTCTTTCTTTCTTTCTTTCTTCTTCCTCTTCTCCTCTTCCTCCTTCTTCAGATTACATTCTTAGATTTGATATAGCATGCATGTTGAGAGGTAGGAAGCAAGGGAAGGAAGATTCTTGGCCTTACAGTTGGTATGTTACCTGGGGGGAAATCCTGAAGTAGAGGAGAAAGAAAAGAACCTTTATGGAGGCTCTAGCTTCTCTATCTTGCCAGAGCCTCTTCTGTGTGGATATTATGGCCAAAGCAGGAGGGAGGGGGTTTGTCACCACCTCAGGTCTTGAATTGTCAAATAAGCAGGAGAAACCGATGGAAGTAATTGAAATCCGCCTTAAAAGACAAAATAAAAATTTGGAATGGCTAACGTGTTCAAGGGGCTGTTTCTGTCCCTAGGGGAAGAGAAGAGGCAATGCTCCCAAGTCAGCAGGCAGTTGGGCTTAGCAGTGCCCCAGGATATGGAAGATATGACTCAGAATTGCTTCCCTCTATGTAGTGAGAGCAAAAGCAATGACTTGTCCAAGTTTCTGAGGATTTTAGGAGGGTCCTTCTCTTCCACCACAAAAGGGACAAAAGGTGCAGAATATTTGGGTTAGCCTGTCTGGTTTTGAACCATACTGATGCATAATCTCATAAAACATCCCTAAAGGAAGTCAAGCGCATAGGTGTGTCTATATACAGCCTGTGCCAAAATGGACCAGGCCGAAAATGTTTTGCCACTTGAATGAACTGCTGAGCTGCCAAATTGGCTCCAGAAGGCACAACGTGGACCAGTGGGCAGAAGCTGCTGGGAAGCAATTTCCAATCCATTATTTGGAAAAGGCTTGTAAAAATTAAGAGTCCAGAAACGGTATGGATTGTGGGAGAAGAGTGTTTCAAATCAATGGCCCATCCAAGCAGGACTTGGGTGGTTGTTTCTAAGGCCAGATGCACTGGGAAATCCTACATTCTGCAAAGCCCCTTTGCTCAGCTAGCAACCACTGAGAACTTCTTAGTGCCCAGCACTATAGTCACAGACATGAAAAAGACATGGTCTCAGGCCTCAAAGAACTCTAAAGTTTATGATTCTACCCATAGTTGGTCTCTAAAGTCACAGGTAGAAGTCTCAAACTGGGCAGGCCCGAAGGAGTGCAGCCCAGGTAGTACCACATACTCATACGGCAGCCTATTCCAATTCAATAATGAAACTAATCAAAACCCTAGTATTGGTACAAGATGCAGGTCATGCCAACCTTCCAGCCTGGGATCTTTCTCTTCTGCCATAAGTTTATTTATTATCTTTCAGGTGCTAAGCCACCCCCAAGGTGTCCTCTTTGACAGCCTGAACTGAGTTGCTGATCTCTCTTCTTGGACATTCTGTTATACATGTAGTCAACACCATCATGCTCAAGCTGTTCTGTGTGTGTTTATTGTCTCAGTAAGTTTATAGTGTTCTCAAGGGCAAATATTTTCCATATGACTGTTGCATGAATTGTGAAAAAACATGTACTGAATGAATGGAAAATTAAGCATATTGGCGAAGCATTGTATTAAAAAGAAATGATCACAAACAACAACTAACAAGATGATGAGAAAATTACTTCTTGATGCTTAAGAATCCTAAATACATATGGAGTATCATGGAAAAGGGGCTAGGATTTAGCTCAGTTAGTAGAGTGCTGCTCTGCAATCTCTGAGGTCCCGAGTTCGATTTCCAGCACCGCAAAAAATGGGAGAAGGACGTGGCAACGCATTCCCATGGCAATCCAGAAACAGCCATTGAAGACCCTATGAGGATCGCTATGAGTCGGATACGACTCGATGGCACCTAACAGCAACAACATCATGGAAAAGACAGAGACCTACATTATAAGAATGCAAATATTTGTTGAATTACTAAATTAATCAATACATATATAAACTCAATACATATATAAATTCAATACATATATAAATTAACTAACATTAGACACGTGGTTGGGTTCCACATGCACATTACAAAAGGTTTTGCTGGATAATTTGATTTCTTGAAAAACATCCTAATTGTGTTTCTTTTCCCTAACAGAATTTTTCTTGTTGCTTTTTGATTTAGATATCTAATTAACTCAAAGCTCTCTTCACATTGTCTAGATGTTTTAGAGTACTCAAGCATCCCTCAATACCATGGATCAATCAAAGCTTTTCCTCTGAAAAAGGCTTGGCCTACTCCCAGTCCCAAAAGTGAAGTCACCTGCAGCTGGTATATTTCAAAATTCCTTGCCCTTTTCTACAAATTTAATTCGCTATATATTTTCCATTAAAAGAGAAAACTCATAAAAAATGGTATTTTTCATTTTATACGTGTAGGAAAAATACCAAGAGTTAAATGCTGCTACAATTTAGCTCATAGAGAAATACCATAGTACTTGTCTAAAGATATTTTAAAGCATTAAGGATTTAAAAAAAAATTGTTGTTATTTTAAAATATAATGATGGGAGTCAAGGTATTTGTACTGATGGAAGAGAGAGAGAAAGAAATGCAACCAACTAAAAGTTCTAAATCTACGTATAATCAGCAATTCTCTCTGCCTTACCGTGAAGAATGGTTTAGAGCAAATTTTAACTATCATAGTAGAAACAGGTTACACTTCCCACTACTTATCTTCCTTCCTTTCTTATGGAGGTATTCGTGGCAATGATACAGAACAAACTTGGATAGAGAAAACAGATGCCCAGATCATAGTCACCCCAAGTAGCCCATAATGGGTAGGCATCTATGAAAGCCTTCCTACTATGGCTGGGAGTGACAGGAATGACCACATTCATGGCCAGCCCCACCTGTGAGCATGTGAGCCATCAAGAGAAGGAAGTGTACACAACAGATCTACCTTTGCCAGCTTGGGGTACTGTTGTTGTTGTTGTTAGGTGCCGTCAAGTCAGTATCTGGCTCATAGCAACCCTACATACAACAGGCAAAACACTATTTTCAGTGCTTCTCTGCTGTTCATAGGGTTTTCAGTGGCAGATTGATTTTTGGGAGTGGGTTGCCGGGGTTATGCTTATTTAATATTTATATTGCAAGACTTTGGGGTCTCATTGTGCCTATAACAAGAATGCTTGTTTCATGTCCAGGATGCTCTAACATGGATCTGAGACCTCCAGGAACATTCACACAGCTCAGTGGGCCAGGTCCTGGTTACCATCTTTGCTTTGAGAGAGAAAGCTAAAACCTTCACTCACTCACCCTCACTGAGCTCTGTCCCCTTTTGCTTTTAGTTATTGTTTCACACCTGATGTCAGCCTTGTCCCCCGTAGGATAATCTGCACTGACTTTAATAAGCTCAGACATGGACACAACACAGAAGTGACCTGGGGTCTACATGTCCATAGCTGACCTCAGGTTCAAGGATGAGTGGTTATAATTCTCTCCCATGGAGTTATACATTTTTTAAAATAATAGCTCATACCACCATAGGCATAGGTTCCAATTAAAGCCTGTTAGTTTTACATCTTTCAGTTTACACACACACACACACACACACACACAGACAGAGACACACACACATAGGCCTCTTTTGTCAATGCATCATCATTGTTGTCGTATTTTTTGAAGGCTTCTTGTGTTAAAATAGTCATCATCAATCATTTATTTAATCTTCAAAACACCTCTTCACAACTGGATTCTACTACTAACCCCATTGTTTGGTGACAAAACTGAGGCACATAAAAGATAAGAAACTTTCCTAATGTCATACAGCTAGAAAATAGAGAGCCAAGATTCAAACCAAAGAATCTGATTCTAGAACATTCAGTGCTGTGCCCCAAACTACACACCAACCCCACCCCTGTTTTCCACCTCTCAATCAGGGGGAAAAGCTACCACAAAACTCATGAAGACCTAATGACTTGTCCAAGGTCAGTGAGAGATGGTAAGAAATTAGTTCACCCAGCATTCCTGTGAATTATGTTTGTAATGGGCAAATTAAGGTCACTGGGTCTGAGTTTTTGGCGGAGTTCTGGCAGAGAATACTCGGAGGACTCTGTCTCTCCAGAATTTCTCTGGCTGAGCTCTGGTGAGTTTGGCATACCCAGCTAAGGGAGCCTTCTCATCCATTAGCAGTCACTCCCTGTGTCCTTACTAAACCTTAAGCTCCCTTTGTGGTAGGACTGGCTCTGGCTTTGTTTTGCTGGACGAGAGACTCTTAACATTTTAGCCTGATGTACCAAAGTCTCCTGTGGCTAATATTTATTTTTCAGATATAAGGACACTGGCAGACATTCTAGATGAATTTCTGGGGGTCTGGAGCAGTTCTGGGGACCAGATTGGATATAATGGCAATATCTACACTATCCTACAATATCTGCCGGATCCAGAGAATGTATTTTGAGGCTGAAGCTTCTATATTTTCTGTGTCATCTTGCAATTAAAGTAGAAAGTAATTATCTAGTTCCAAAATGTAGATGAACTAAAAATTATTATATTTCCCCATAAGACTATAAGGGGGTAGCCTGATTCCATTTATTAACACCACTGCCTCCTCACCAAAGAGGATAGGATTTGTCATTTTATATATACCACTGGATGCTCTTGAACCTCAGTGAATGTAAAGCTTAATTCTATGTGACATTTCTGGTGGTGCATGATATTTTTGCAAAAGTAAAACCCTTTTGATTAAAATTTCACACCTAGCAGAGGACCATGAAACGCTGATTACCTGGTCCAGTCTTAACCTAGCATTGCCAAAAGGTTTATAAGCCTCAGTACAACTTGAGGGGAACTTGGCCTAAGCTTTAAGTCAGTGGAATCATTCAAAGCCCAAGGCATTTGCCAGGTGGCCTGTTCCCGGCCCTGTGTCAGCAGCTCTAAATTAGGCACATGCTCTTTAAAGCAGCCATGAAAATGATTGGCCAATATAGCAAGAGCCCAAAGGAAATATGAACAGGCTGGCTGCGATTGAGGCTGAGCGCTGAAGAGAAGTTCAGAACTCCTCCCCTCTGTCATTCTCCTCGGGTTTGAGGGACAGGAAGCAACATTTACTCTCAGAAAGGAGATGTTTGAGTTCCAGTGATATTGAAAGAAACAGAAAGAATTGCAAATGCCCCTATTTGTAAACCTTGGTGTTATGAAATAGAGGCAGGGGCAATCTTCAGGCTAATGCTATTATAAAACTGTTTGTAAAGCCTGGGGCTTAAACATCTCTAGCTCCATAACTAGCTACTGCTTTAAAAAGGACATTAGGTTCACATTTGCATCTTTGAGATAGAGATTTTATGTCAGAAGTTCAGCCCTCTGGACAGCATAAAATCATAAGAAATGTTGTCTGGGTTATATAAGTTGCCCATGAAGCCAGCATTTTGTCTTTGATGATGTTTTGTGGCCGGGCCCTGATGTGACTTCAACCTCCAAACATTAGGGATATGTGTCAAAGGAGTATCCATAAATTTAAACCCTTCTCAAAGTTGTTGATGTTTTCAACTTGTATAACTTTGCTCATGCCACCTACTTCCTGTATAAAATAGCATTTTCTCATGTTTATTCCTGAACATTTGTTAGTTTCAAGGAGGTTCATTAGTTCTCTAATTACCAAAGTTGGTGAACAAGTTCTATGATCACCCCTTTGATTAGATTTTAATCATATCCAAGCTCAGACTCTGGTGGCAATGTGGAAGACAAGCTGACACGTGGCAAGACTGAAAGTAGGAAGCCAGTGAGGATACCCTAGAAATGGTCCAGGAAACATATGGGGAGCAGATGAACTGAGGGAATAGCATGATGTGGAGAAAAGGGGGTGGGTGGGAGCTATCTGATAGTCCTATGATCCTGGAAAATCACCTAACAGCCTTGAGGGACCTTTTACAACTATTTAGAGATCCTTAGCAGAAATAACGAGTGTTGAGGAAGAAATAATGAGAGGAAGAAATGAGTGAAATCTGAGACAGAAAATCTGCTAGGAAAATATCTGGAATTTAGCAGTCATTTGAAACAATGTGGTAGAAGACCACAGCAAATGGAAGGGGTTGGTTTTAAAATATTTGGAAGATCCTGATTTGAATAAGGACATAACAAAATAAGGGGCACAGAAAACACAAGCAAAAAGACATGACATAGTGTTCAGGACCCAGGATCAAGGCTGGACCAACTCTAGAGAATAAGCATTAGATGCTAGGTCAAGGCACTGACAGGGTCCCTGTGAATTAGGGACACACTGGACCACCTGACAGATGCATAGAGGTGGGACCCATATGAGGCTCAGAAAGGAATAGAAGAAGAAGAAAAAAAAAAGAAGAAGAAGAGAGAGAGAGACTGATGACTTTAAAATTAGAAAAACTAAATTTGGGCTTATTATGCCCAAGAGGAATATAGCCTGATGCACAATTTATGCAAATTGATAAAGCTGATTACACAAATTAGCCAAGGCTTTGGCTTGTTTTTTCTCTGGTCAATAAGTCTCCCCACCCGCACTCCTGCCACCTTTTTCAAACTCAGCCTATCACTATTGGCATTTACAACTAATCCTCTTGTTAGCTGTACTGGTCAATTACTTGAAAACTCTTAATGGGCATTTTCTTACTTCAGGCTCTAGGCTTGGGCTTGCATTACACCAAGGGAGCAGAACAAATGAGAAAGCCGGTTCTCCTATGAGAATGGCAGTTCACACAGCCCAAGATCAGCCCTCAACAGATTTCCCATTCAGATAACCCTTGCCTAAGCACCACCCAGGTTTTGCTCAACAGAATGAAATGCATGTGTGTGAAATATTATTAATATGCATCTTAGCCAATCCTCAGAGCCACCCTAGGAAGAAGACTCTGGGGCCATCATTTAAGTGTGAGTAATTCAGTTTTAGTGCAATTAAGTAATCTTCTCAAGGTCACAGAGTCAATAGGAAATGTAACCAGGACTCAAATCAAAGTCCGTACTCCTCTGTCAAATAAGGCTTTGAATCCCTCCCCTTCAGTCCTAGGAGGGCTCACAGAGCTGAATTTTCTGGTTGGCATGCTCATCTTCCCCTACATGTCTGTTAGCTTGTTGTGCTGTGGGGGCTTGCATGTGGCTGTGATTCTGACAGCTATGCCACTGCTATTTCAGATACCAGCAGGGCCACCCATGGTGGACAGGTTTCAGCTGAGCTTCCAAATTAAGACAAACTAAGGAGAAGGACCCTGCAGCCCACTCCTTAAACAATCAGCCATTGAAAGTCGTGAAAATAGCAGAGAAACACTATCAAATACAGTGCCAGAGAAAGAGCTCCCTAGGCCAGAAGGCATTCAAGAAAAACTGGGGAAGAGGTGCTTCCTCAAAGTAGAGTAACCTTAATGATGAGAATGGAGTAAATGCCCTGGGATTTCCTTTTACTGATGTAGCACAGCTCAAAATGAGAAGAAACATAGTGTCTGCAACAATGGGCTCAAACATAAAAAGATTGTGTGCATGGCACAGTGCTTAGTAGTGTTTCATTCTGTTTTACATAGGGTTGCTATGAGTTGGATCTGACTTGATGGCATCTAACAACATGTTCACCCTAGCCTGTGCAGTTATCAGGTGTAAAATTTCACTACAGGTTGGGCAAGAAGGTCCCTGCAAGGTTTCTGGTAGAAGGGTATGGTGTAGTGATCAGGGACGTAGGCATTGGGGTTCTGCCTCTTATCTCTCTGCCCTGGGGAGAGACTTAATACTTCCATACAATGAGAGTTCTACATCATATTACTTTTCTTATGAATTGTGTGAAGAATAAATGAAAAACAATTAAACCACCTAAAGCATAGTGCCTGGCCTAGAGAAACCTGCCAATAAATCATTAGCTATTAGGACACTCTTAGTAACACAGAACCCATGGATTATTTAACAAAATGCTTCAATTGTGCTAAATGGCAGGTACTATGCACTTATTAACTCACTGAATCCTTACAACCACTCTCTCTGAGGCTTATTTCCAGCCCATCTTACAGTGGAGGAAATAGGCACTCAGGTGAGTCATACACCTGAGGCCACAGAGCTAGTGCTGGGCAGAGCCCAGCTTATGCCCCATCAGTTTACAGCAGGGTTGTTGCACTCAAGCATTCTGCTGCTTACAGCAGCCGCTGACCACAGACTGATGCCCCTTCTTCCTGCCTTGCTGAGTTTCCACATGAATTTAAGCAAATATTGGAAGCCAATCTATCCTGAAAAAAAAATACAGCCAAGTATAAATAAAACAGAAGCCATGTTGTCAATGATCATGATTCTAACAAACAGCAATACACACTTTCAGATCCTGAAAGAGATACATGTTCCCAAGTAGAGAGGCCTGATCTCCCAATGACTCATTTTATTCAACTTTCTTCTCATATATTTAGGGCTTCTGTTTTGATCAGGCATACCATTTTTTATGAATGAAAAAGGAAAAAGAAACAAAGGAAAGAAATCCTGTCCAAAACTAAGCTCTGTTTTGTTCTTTCCTCTTTAACCTGCCCACGTGTCAGTTGTGGGCTTTGATGGCTTTAATAGGACCTTCCCAGGGCCAAAGGACAAAGGAACTGTCCATTAGTGGGATATGACCAGTACTGCCACCAAGGTGCAGATGGAATTCCCCAGTTTGGTGACATGGGACTGATGATGAGGTCACTAGGGCAAGAGAGAAAGTTGAGAGGAAAAATGAAACAGCCATGTTTCAAAAAGAGATTTAAATAAAATGAGCTTGCTTCTTAGAAGGTTGTTATTTACTAGCCATTCTCGAGCCATTTACTAAAGCATTTAAAAAAGCACAGCACGTAAATAGAGATCACACATTGTTTCTCACCATCATTGCTCTTAATAGTAAGAATTTGTCCAAAAAAAACAATTACTGGCATTTGAGCCCTATTTTTAACTCATCAGATACATGAGGAAATATATAATACTGCTCATGTGAAATGCAAAGAGAATCACTGAAAAATGATGATGTCAGTATATTGAAGCAGAGAAGCAGAGAAAGAACTCAAAAGTGGGAAAAGCAAAGCTTGATAAGACTTTATCTCCATACAGAGAGAGAAGAACTGAAACAAGAGAAAGTAGAAGCAAGTTGCTCTGGCATAAAATTACAGCCTTGGAGTGAAGGTGAGACATGAGAATTGTATGTTAATTCTATAAGGACAATGATTTTTCTCCTTCCTTTCAAGTACTGTGTGAGAATAATGTAACACCAGATGATTGCACTTGTGGTAACTTTGAGATCTGAAAGAGTTCATAGGAAGAGCACTAAGAAGTCTGAGGAGTCCTAGGTCCTAAATTATGAGGAAGCAAAATGAATGGAGAAATAGGTTGTCACTTCACTTGGACATTTTCCTTAACCTCAGGTAGATATAGGAAAGGACATAAATTCCAGGTATTACCAAACAAATAGACCCACAAATGTAAGGTTCATGCTCTCATCTTCCTAATAAGTTTCCTCCTCTTTTTGTCCCCCATGTACTAATATGAAGATACCAAATTTAAAAGCCTATGAAAGAGGCCAGGTGCAGTGGCGTACACCTATAATCCCAGCAACTCGGGAGGCAGAGGCAGGAGGATTGCAAGTTTGAGACCGAAGGCAGTCTGCGTAATATAGCAAGACCCTGTCTCAAAAAGTAAAAAAAATGGGTTGAGTGCGGCTCAGTGGTACAGTACTTGCAAAGCAGGCAAGCACAAGGCCCCGGGATTCAACTCTCACTTCTGGGGAAAAAAAGAAAAAAAACAAAAACCTATGGAAGAATGTGTTCCACCAAACCTCACAGGAAGATGGTAGGCAAAGTCAGCCTGAGATTTACATCTCCAGATTTCTGCTAGATTTTCAGGGATGAGTCCTCTGAAACAAATTGCCAGTGTGGCATGTGGAAACGTTTGTCTGTTAATTTTTTTTTTTCATCTATCTCACTGCCTAGCAACTATTTTGATGGAGTTGGCAATGATATCCAAAGTCACTATATGCACTGGGCTGTTTGGCTCCTCATCTTCCTTGACTCCTCAGTTGCAATAAAAAATAATGGGCCACTGGAAATGCTCCCTTCACATAGCATCCTGACACCATGATTTTTCTTTCTTAATTTTCCTCTGACCTGTCATGACACTCCTCCTTAGCATATGCTAATCCTCTTCCCAAATTTAAATTTCAGAGTTCTTCAGGCTTTATCCTGGAACTGCTCCCTTCTTACTTCAGTTCTCTTCCTGGGACATCTACTGAGGTCCATGACGTTTGTGACTCCCTAAGGTAGGTCTCCAGCCCAGCAGTTTGCCAGGACTCACTGGGGTGCCTCAGAAGCATATTGAGAGCAGAACTCTCATCCTGGATCTCCCACTCAGCCAATGACATCTCCATCTACAGAGCTGCCAAGGCAATAAGTGTGCCTCTTCCTTGTTGTTCTTTAAACATGACTAGGGTCTTTCTCTTCTCTATGTCCCTGTCACAACCTTAGTCTAGGCTGCTTCTGCAGCTCACTGGCAAATCTTCCCTATTCATCACTATCACCCCACGATCCCCCTTGCTGCTCCTCTCACCCATGCTCCCCATGGCAGTCAAGGCTATTCTATGACAATGGAAATCTGGCCTGAGTGCTCTTACTTAAAGACCTAAACGTTGTTGTAAAGTGCCATCAAGTCAGGTCCAAATCATAGCGACCCTATATACAACAGAATAAAACAGTCCCCAACACTGTGCTTCTCTGCTATTCATAGGGTTTTCAATGGCTGATTGTTTCAGGAGTGGATTGCCAGGTCCTTCTCCCCAGCTGCAGCACCTGGTATTCTCTGGCATTCTCCCATCCAAGGACTAACCAGGCTGACCCTGCTTAGCTTCTGATCAGGTGGGATTGGATTGCAATGTGCTATGGCTGCAGACAGACCTAAACACAGAGACCTGCGAAATAGGGGCCATATCTAACTTCACAGTATCACCTCTACTGCATCCTTCCAGTCTGCTTTAACTATTCTATCTCCTTCCAGTTCCTCCAAAGGTCATGTATCAGGGCCTTTGTACATGCCAGACCTTCTCTCCTACTAATCCTTCAGAGAAGATGCTGAGTGGACTCTCAATTGGTCCTGTCAAAGGGTTAGCAGTGAGTCCATTTCCAAATGCAGCTTTTAATGTACAATCCATTGTGACTGACTTGCACAGCTGTTCCAGTGTGTGTTGGGGTAAATATCTCAACATATATCTCTGTATGCATTATTGTTGTTGTAAGGTGCCATTGAGTTGGGTCCAACTCATAGCAACCCTCATAGGATTTTCAATGGCTAGTTGCTTTAGGATTGTTTTGGAAGTGGATTGCCATGTCCTTCTCCCATTTTTATACTGCTAGAGATTGAACCTGGGTCCTCAGAGAGTGTAATGTGGCACTCTTATCAACTGAGCTAAACCCCAGGCCATCATGTGTCAATATATATATACACAGGGAGGGGGGACCACAAATTACAGATAGAATAAACACTTGAGTATAAAATTATTTAAAAAATCAACATAAAGAAGAAAATACAGGAGAATTTAGAATGTCATGTTAGGAGATTATTTCCTAAGTAAAACACAAAAATCATAAGTCATAAAAGAAGAGATTTGCTATGGCTTGGATATGGTTTGTGCCCCAAGAGTTCATGTGTTGGAAACTTGGTCCCCAGGGAGGTGGTGCTGGGAGGTAGTGTGGAACCTTTAAGAGGTGGGGTCCAATGGCAGCTTTTAGGTCACTGGGGGCTACCCTTGGAAGGGATTAAGGCACTTCTAAGGCAGGTCTCCTGTGGCCCCTGAGTCAGTTCTTTTGGGAGGGTTGTTGTAGAGAACGAGCCTAGCCCCATTGGTGTACTGGCCTCCTGTCTTTTGGTATGATCTCTTTCTCCTGTGTATGATCTCACTATTGTGGTGCTGTTCATCACAAGGTCTTCACTGGAGCCACACTGACTGTGGTGCCATGTGCTTGAACCTCCAGAACTGCGAGCTCAATCAACATCTTTTCTTTACCCAATCTCAGGTGTTTTGCTATAGCAATGTCAAACTAACTAGTACAAGATTATATGTCTGACAATGTTAAAATTTTAAATTCTGTTCAATAAATATGACCATATATAAAACAAAAGAGAAACAATGTTGCACACATAGGTAAACACACACACACACACACACATACACACACACACACACACACACACAAACACATAGAGAATCTAAGTAAATAGGATAGGGCCAGCATTCAAAATATATAAAGGATTTGCTACAAATCAATCAGAAAGGCCAGATGTGCCAGGTGAAAAATGTGCAGAGAATATTAATAGGAAATTCTAAGAGAAGAAATCTAAACGGTTAATGAAAATTGGAGGAAAGAGTCACTCTCATCTGCTTTACTCATATGCTGTCAAAAATTTTAAGTCTGACATTATCAGATGTTGAGTAGATTGTGGAAAAGTACAAACTATCATAAACTCTCTGGGGTATATAAATCTATTTAACTACTTTGAAAAGCAGTCTAGCAATGACCAGCACAATCCAGCAGTTTCACTTCTAGGTATATATGCTAGAAAAATGTATTCTGCACATGTGCAAAACAAAGGTTCATTGCATTATTATTTCTAAAAACAGAATGGGAATAATCTAAGATGCCCATCAATAACATATGAACTAAATTGATATGGGCATGTACATATGTACAATACTGCAATTAAAATAAAAGAACCTCATATGTATAAATGTGGCTAAGTCTCTGAAAAACATGTGGAGTAAACAAAATGCAAGTTCCTGCCTATGTAAAACATGTAATATGAAAAATATGTACATGTCTAATTTAAATATAACACATGTATGTGAATAATAAAGCATCTGTGATTGTGGCCTTTGAGAATGAAGAAAAAGAGAACAATGCCAGACATATTTTTAAAAGACTTAGCCAATCTGTATTGTCTTCATTCTTTCATGAGGTGCCCTCGAGTTGGATCCAACTCATAGGGACCCTCATAGGGTTTTCAATGGCTGACTGTTTTGGGATTGCTTTGGGTGTGGGTTGCCAGGTCCTTCTGCCATTTATGTGGTGCTGGGGATCGAATCTGCATCCTCAGAGAGTGTGGAACAACACTCTACCAACTGAGCTAAACCCCAGCCCCTTCATGAGGAATGGAAGATATTAAGGCAAATATAACAGGATATTGAAAGATCTTAGCTCTGCATGGTGATACATTAATATTTAAGACATTGTTCTCTGCAGTTTTCTGTATTTATATGTAATCCTACTATTCATATTTATTAAGTACCAGTCGTATGTACCATATTAAGTAATAATAAGTAAGTAGTAATAAAAAGAAAAAATGTAAAAGAAAAATGAAAGGAAAAAATTCCAGTTAGCTTCAGGTGCCTGTTTATCTCCAGAAGTGTCCTGCAAGTTCTAAGTGGTG
>VMDO01022967.1:25000-32550 GCA_007922755.1 Pedetes capensis
TGCTGTTACCATAGACTCCTCTCTCCCTTCCCACATTTACTCTCTTACTAAACCATCATTTCTACCACCTTAATGTCCCTTGCCTCCACATGTCTGTCAGTTTGTCATGCTTTGGGGGCTTACATGTTGCTGTGATGCTGAAAGCTATGACAACAGTATTTCAGATACCAGCAGGGTCACCCATGGTGGACAGGTTTCAGCTGAGCTTCCAGACTAAGAAAGACTAGGGAGAAGGACCAGGAGGCCACTCCCAAAATAATCAGCCATTTAAAACCCTATGATTGGCAGAGAAACACTGTCAAATATAATGTCAGAAAATGAGTCCACCAGGCTGGAAGGCATTCAAGAAATGACTGGGGAAGAGTTGCTTCCACAAAGTAGAGTCGAACTTAATGATGGAAATGGAGTAAAGCCCCTGGGACTTCCTTTTACTGATGTGGTATCCTTCAAAATAAGAAAAACCATGGTGCCTGCAACACTGGACTCAAATATAAAAAAATCATGTGCATGGCACAGCATTGGGTAGTGTTTTGTTCTGCTGTACAGACGGTTGCCCTGACTCAGATCCAATTCAACAGCAACCAACAACAACAACATTGCTTGAATCTGTCGCACCTCTCCATGTTTGCTGTCATAGTATTAGTCCAATCCCTTATTTTCCTTGATCTGGTAGTCAGATGGTCTTAGTCATACAGTGATAGCAAATATCCCTATAATTTCAGTGGTTAGACACAACAGAAGTTCCTTATTCATGGAACCTATGTGACATGGATCACCTAGAGGGCTGTTCATTATGACCACTTAGGGTCCCTGGCCTTGATGGAGCCCCCATGATCACCAAAGTAGGAGATGAAAGGAAGAGATGAATCATGCAGTAGCTCTTACATTTCCCACTCAGAAATGATGCGTGATACCTCAATGAATACTCATTAGCTAAAGCAAGTCACATGGCTCCATTCAACCCCACAGGGAGCAGGAAGGTACAACCATGCTATGTCCAGAAGAAAGCAAGCTGGAGATGGTTGGAGCACAGCACCAATAGCCACCACATTTTACATTTGGTTTAACCAAAGAGCCCCTTTATAAGGCTTCCTGCTTCCTGTCTCAATTCCCCCAAATCCTCCTCCCCAATAAATTTTTTAAAGTTCAAATATGATTATCTGAGCATACTATCACTCTGATTAAAAAATATTTACTGGCCATGTATGTCACCTGAGATGAAGCTAAACTTGTCTGGCATGTTGAACAAGCAAGCCCATTTAAATCTTGTCTGGGTATCTCATATTTTCTTCCTCATCCACCACCACTATTGAAACCACCCCAGTCTGCACCCCAAATATCACATGTTCCAGTCATACAGCAACACCAAGGTGGCAGGCCTTGTCTACCCCTGCACCTTTGCACATTCTGTTTTCTCTTCTTAAGCCTCTCAACCTATCCTAACCCTTTCCTCTTAGAAGGTACCCACTCAAACTTATCTAAGATGTTATATTCACTGGGACCACATCTTTGCCAAGCCAAGGTTGAGCTTTCTTCCTCTACTTTCACAGTACCACCTATGTATCTCTTCTAGTGCACATACTGCATGCGAGTTACTACTTGTTTATTAAGTTTTTCCACAAAGAGGATGTAGACTTTTTTTTTTTTTGTAGCAAGGGCTCAGAATATAATAGATTATTTGGAAATATTTATTGGAATGTTGTTGTTGTTAGGTGCCATCGAGTCAGTATCCGACTCATAGCGACCCTCATAAGGTTTTCAATGGCTGACTGTTTCAGGATTGCCTTGGGAGTGGATTGCCAGGCCCTTCTCCCATTTTTGTGGTGCTGGGAATCGAACTCGGGACCTGAGAGACTGCAGCACAGCGCTCTACCCACTGAGCTAAATCCCAGCCCCATTTATTGGATAGATGAAGTAAAACACACACACACACACACACACACACACACACACACACACAATCAAGTTCTAAACTCTAGTGTAGATACTAAAGTCTGTGGGACCATTGAGTAAATGAAAAGCTGGTCTCTATCCAAAAGTAGATTCATTTTCTCTAAGTAACATACAGGTTATAGTGCTAAGATGATGAGGATAATTATGGACTTTCCTCTTTGATCTTTTTGCTATGGTTTGGATAAGTGTTCCTAAAGGCACATGCATATTCGCTTGTATGAGATATTGGGACCCAGACCCCTTCATGTCTCTGGTGTTGCTTCCTGGCCACCATGAGGAGAGGAGCTGCCATGTGCTCCCCATCAGGATGGTCTGCCTCATCACAGGCCCAAAGGCAGTGGGGACAAGTGACCATGGTCTGAAACTTCTGAAACAATGACCATAATAAACTTTTCCTTCTTATAAGTTGATTATTTCAGGTAGTTTGTCACAATGATGGAAAGCTGATGAATATACTTTTCAAGAACAAGTCCTCTCTAGTTGACTTGGGGCATCTATCTTCCTAGGAAGAAGATTAGAAATGTTGAATATGGACTATAAAGAAGAAATAAGGTAATTTTCAGTTTCTGGCATTCAAATATAAGATTTTGCAGAAAGATAATCACCATCAAGCTGGGCCTTTATATTAAGAAATAATATCTAGTTTTCACTATAAAAACATGAGAAATATTTTAAAGAGATAGACATGTTTAACCTTATTTAAACACTACACAGTGAATACACATATCAAAACATCACATGGTATCCCACTATTATATGCAAGTTTTGTGGTTTTGTGTATTAATTTTAAAATAAATTGAATTAATTAAAAGAAAGGAAGAAATGTCTAAATTTAGCATATGGAAACCAGACTTAGAAGCCTGCAGGGACATTCAAACATCAAGCAAACAGAAAATGGTCATACCTTTCCAATACCAGGGGGTTGTGGGTAGAAGAAAGAAAGAATGGCAAAAGAGGCAGATGAGTAGATTCCTCTCATTTAGTCTCTACAGGATTTAGCTGGAGAGAAAGTAGATTGCTAGATAATTGAAGATATTGCCAATGGCAGAAAGGGACTCTTCTTATGCTCCTTCCTCCAACCAACACTACTTAGTATTCTAAAAGAGTAGGCCACTTTGTAGATTATGTTCACTAATCTGGAATATAACCATGGCCATGTGAAACTGGCATCAAAGCATGGTCACAAAGAGAGAGGGCTGGACATTTATATTTTTTGAAACTGTGCTATATATCCCAGGCCCAGAAGTAGCCATAATGTTTCCCCAAGTGGGTCATAAAAGCCAGGTAAGGTGACTGCAGTGTGGGATGCTGAGTCCACCCCTTCCAGGCCAACGCTCAGAGTGGTAGAAGGTGAGCCCAGGTGCAACCAAGGAAGGCGCAGCTCACCAAGCAGGAGGGTTGGCTAGCCAAAGAGAAGACCGCGAGTATGGCAGATTCTGACATCAGAGACCAGTGGGACTCCCATTGGTCCATGAACATGAGCCATGACCTGAGAAGTCAAGACTACAGAGCCAAACACAGCCAAGGGGCAGCCTGAAGAACTAAGTTTCATCTCCTCAGCATCAGGAGGGTGTGTGAGATCCACATCCTTCCCCATGTTCAGGTGGACAATATCAGGGAGAGGGGCTTGGAAAAAAGAGCACTTTTTAAAGACATTGAATAAAATCACTGCATTCATCTGAGCTTTAAGTTAACTTGGACATTTAGTTACTATTTTTTCCCATCTTTCAAAGGGTAGGAGAATGTGCAGGACTAAAGTATTAATAAGAAATAGATGTTTCCAATTAAATTTACAAACCTACTATATATGTACATGTGTACTTACATATGTACATTTAGAAGTGTGTCATTCTACCTTCGTCTACAATGGATTTGATAATAGCTTTGTTTCAGCTGGGTGCCATGGTGGAGGCCAGTTATTCCAGCTACTCAGGAGGTGGGAGACAGGAGGATCACAAGTTTAAATCCAGAGGCAGCCTCTGTAATTTAGTGAGATTCTGTCTCAGTGTAAAAAATATAAAAGGGACTGGAGGTGCAACTCAGTGGTTGGGCACTTCCAATGTATGCTTAAGGTCCCAAGTTCAAAACTCTAGTACTGCAAAAAAAAAAAAAAAAAAAAGATAGCTTTCTTTAATATATCATTTAGACTTATGTGGCATAAAGAGGAAGATAAATTTCAAATACAGTTTCGTCATATATTTTCATTCCTTGTAGTCTATATAATACTGGAGCCTATACATATTAGATGTGAAATTCATTTATTTCAGAGAATTACCCTTATAGTAAATTACAGCTTTAGTTTTTGTTCTCTGTGGTAGAATCTTCTAGTACTTTGCTAAGTCTGATCTCTTCTTGCAGGCACACAGAAGATTACATTTTACCATTCCCCTATCATGCCAAAAGGACTATTTAACACTTGGGGCCAGTATGTTGTAGAAAGTGCTATGTAACAGGGGAACATAACCCAAATATGCATACAAGTTTTACTACTTATTACTCAAAAGGTTCCATAAACCTCTTAAGTTGAAAAAAGTACAACCAAAAGTGATGTAATAATGATACAATGAAAAAAGCCAATATTGCGTTACTCTGTACCCCACCAACATTTACTAAAAAAGGGGAAAATTAAAAAAAAAAAAAGAAAACCCTATGATGATCGTATGAGTCACACCCAACTCAATGGCACTGAAGAACAGCAACAACAATGGTCAAGTAAGAATAGGTACCAATACAGAAGAATTTAATAAAAACAAAAGAAAAGAAAAGATCAAGAAAGTAAGCAGTGTAGGCACTCTGGGCAAAAGAGATAGGTGTGGCACTTCAGATGTCTCTTCCTCTGTTCCATTAACTGAGGAAGCCATGCATTTTAGATTGTATACTGGTAAAATGGTTCTCTAAGTTCTGTGTCACCCCACCTCACCTGTGGGGTACATGTAATATGAATGAGAAGGGAACTTTTGTTTTGTTAACCAAGAGAGATTTTTGAAGGTGTTTGTTACCACAACAAAACCTAGATCATGGTGAATAATAATAATAATAATGATAATAATAATAATAATAATACACACACACATATATATCTCCTTTCTTTATCTATCCCTCAGTTTCTCAGATTGAAAAATGAAGACAAGAATTTGGGTTTTATAAAGAAAATAGTGTGAGTATAGAGACAAGATACTTTAAGCTACTTAAAAATGCAATAAAAATAAAATCTGCTCCCAAACGTTCACAATAAAGAAAGAGTAACTCACTGTCCTCTTTGTATTGGTCACCGAGGCTCAGATATTTACCAATACTACCCAGACCATCAATTATCTTTGTTTTCTTAGCTTTACATGCCTCATTCAGATATCAAGTGTGAACCAGAAAGCATCACCATATTAAAACATTCAACCTAGCCTCAAAAAGGCAAGCTGAGATACCAGTGTGTTGCTAAAATGGAACACTAGTAGCAGTAGTAGAACAAAGTATACTGTGACAGTCCAGTACATTCCAAAACTCATTTCCTGAGCAAAGGCTCTTTATTTATTTATTTATTTTAGCTAACTCTGCATGAAACTATTGAGTATCCTTTCAGAAAACATAAAAATGGTCTTGGAGTACACTTAAAAGCATGGAACAATCTTTAGAGATGCTTTTAATTGAGGAAATGAATAAAGAAAATACCCTTTAAGGAGCAATTCATGAAAATGCCAATTCCCAAGGGGCAATAGCACATTGGGTGCTACACCTGTGGCAAGGTTCCAGATCTGAGACCATTTTGTGGCGCCAGGCTTGGAATCATTTGTAGCAAAGACGTCATCGTTATGATCTATCAATAGCACACCCCGTAAATATGTACATAAATTCAAAATCTTAGTGGTGGTATTATTATTCTAATGGAAATACTGTACATCTTAAGTCAGTAGAGGTACTGCATTTAATTTGGAATTCACGTGTCTGTGTCGATGCTGCATTGCCTTAAAGAAATTCATTTACTCTATGGCTCCTTCCTCTCAGATAATGGATCTTAGTTTTTTGGTTACCTGGAAGCTGATTATGGTTGGGGCCTTAATCATCAATAGTTACTCACTTTGCTTTTGGTGGATCTTGGCGATATTATCCTGGTGTGTGCAATAACCTACTTACTCATTCAACCATTAATTTACTCAACAAACATTTATTGAGTTATCTCCTACAAGCCAGAACTGTAATAAGCACTGGAGACTCAGTAGTGAAACGGACAAAAATTCTTGCCTTTGTGTCACTTTATGTTGGGGCTGAGGGTCAGAAAGTCAGGGTTAAATGATGTCTCTGCTAAAAACCAGCATCTCAGTTTCCTCACTGATAAAACTATGGGACTAGAGGAAGTTTTCAACCTAAGGCATCAGCTCAGAGGGTGTTTGGAATCTGTGGGGAGGATTTTGTACAATAATACCTAGGAGTACTATTATTATTTAGTGTTGGAGGCCAGGAATGTTAAACATATTTAAGAGGTACAGATTCTCCCCAGGAAGTACCGATCCTCCCCAAATGCAAATGAAATCCCCCTTGAAAAGCAGATGCTTTCTAAGGTTCCTTCCAGCTCGGAAATCATATCAATTTGGAAGAATTGGCTTTTATCTCTTCAGGAGGGAAAACAAGTAGATGCTTGCAGAGAATTCATCTAAGGAAGAGGATTCCCAATAATTCTTCATTTCTCTTGGATCTGCTAACTGAAAGTATAAACCTAGAGCATAGTGAAAATGAAAACACGAGCCAAAGACTTAATTGCTTCATTCCAAGAACAGATTTCCATCAGAAAGGTGCCTGGATTTCTTTCCCCACAAAGAAAGTACAGTAACAACCTCACACAACTTTGAGAGAGCTGAGAGCTTTCTATACCAGAGGAGGTGCCCTGTTCACACTGCAGACACAAGGAACATAAAATAACCAGAAATCTGAGACCATCCTGCACAGAATTTTGTGGCTTAATTTACCAAATTGATCTTAGAACCACTCTTCAGATCTTCCTGAACCACAGCAGACAATGTCAGTGTCTTCTTAGCAAGAATCCATATGTGGAACCTGATATCTACCAACGCATTCTATGGTGCTCAAATATGCAGCCCCTTCTCAAGCTGCCCTTTGGAGATTTTGTTCACTGGGGAAAAATATTAAACAAAATCAACTGATGAAGAGGGCTGAAAATGTCCATTTCTGACAGTTCCTGGATAATGATAATGCTGATGTGACTATCCCTATACCTCAACTTGGGAATCACAAGTTTAGAAAAACTTTCTTTTCAATCATTCTGGGCTGAGAAAATATCAAAATTGTTGTAACTGTAAAATACAGGAAGCAATACTAGAGTTCTACTCTGTGTTTGTTTGTTTTTTTTTTTTTGCCTGCAGCTGTAGCCCTGTGGCATCCAATCCCATCAGATCTCGGAAGCTAAGCAGGGTCGGGCCTGGTTAGTACCTGGATGGGAGACCGCCTGGGAACACCAGAAGCTGTAGGCTTGGGAGAAGGACCTGGCAACCCCCTCCCAAAAAAAATCAATCTGCCATTGAAAACCCTATGCACAGCAGAGAAGCACTGACAATAGTGTTTCCGCTGTTGTACAGAGGGTCGCTATG
>VMDO01022968.1:0-32556 GCA_007922755.1 Pedetes capensis
TAAAAAAAAAAAAAAAAAAAAGGAATGAGGTTTCTTTAAAAACCCAGGCCTCAATTTCAGTGCAAAGAGAAATTGCTGGTTCCCACTCTTCCCACTCTGTAGATACCTCTGCTGTCTCTGGATTATTGGTTAGTGTGATCACTTACAAGGCACCTGACCTTCATCCCGGCCCCTCCCATTTTCCAAGTCCAGGGGGAATCCCGGGGACAGGGAATCATGGTGATGACCAGCCCAGTGCTCAGCCTCTGGGACACTAAGAAGAGCAGAGAGGGTTGAGAATAGATTCAGTGCTGGATGGAGGACAACCACAACCATTAGAAATGTCAGCATCCACCTAGGATCCAAACAAAATGTGTTTCCCAGCTCTGGCTGTAGCGAACATGACCCCAAAGTCAGAGGAGGACTCTCTCTACCATGCACTCCTCCAGTGCCTGGACTTCAGACTATTCTCCCCCAATGGACCCAGGAATTTCTGTGGGGCAGCTGAGTGCATATCTGTAGCTGAGCAATGTCAGAATGGATCTGGGAACTTCAGTGCTGCAAAGGAAGGGACTGTGCTGAAAGGCAAAGGAAACAAGCTAAAAGCAGACCCCTTGGGCATGCTGTGATCATTTGAGCCTCACCTATAATTCTGATTATGGTGGGAAGGAATAAAAGGAGCACCTCAGAGCCATGGATCCATGCAGATACTCAGAAAAGAGCAGTCAGCAAGAGTCATGCAGAAGACAGGTAGCTGAATCACAGAAGAAGGTTGAATAAAATGAAAAGGTGCTCATTATTTTATTTTATTTTATTTTTATGGATTTTAATAAGTAGGTGATGTTCAATTGTGTTTGTTTCTGCTATTGATGCTATTTATGAAGAATGAACATATACTAGGTTTTCTTATGCTTAAGAAGAAATAAACACAGAGAACTCTAAACAAGCCAAAGAATCCAAGTAAAAGTAGGTACTGAGATTTCAAACAGGAAGGATTAACTAACTTGTCATCACCTACAAATAGCTTCCAAAAGCATGAGTTACTTGATTGTCCCAAGGAGAAGAACAGATTATGCAGACTCATTTCTACCAGGGCATGAAGCCTCTCTATGGCTCTACTAATTATCATATAATGCTGGTGGGAAATCCGTAAGTTCTGAACAAAGTGTGTGACTATCAGTAGCAATGCATTGTCAAGAGCTGACCCTGGGCTATGCAATGCAGGCCTGGTAATATTTAAAGTACTTCCAGTCAGGTGCATTAGCTTCCTGCAGCTGTTGTAACAACTT
Organism: Pedetes capensis; assembly: GCA_007922755.1. NCBI lineage: Eukaryota > Metazoa > Chordata > Mammalia > Rodentia > Pedetidae > Pedetes > Pedetes capensis. The sequence goes on from VMDO01022968.1 coordinate 1,269, forward strand.
ACCAGGAACTTAGTGGTACAAAGTGCCATGAGTTCATTCTCTGAAGTTCTTGAGGGCACAAGTTGAAACCTAAGTGTCAGCAAGGCCTTGCTCCCTTTCAGATCTCTAGGGAAGTTCCCAAACCCCTCTGGCTGCTGTAGGTGATCTTTGGCGTGAGGTAGCATCACTCCAATCTCTGGGACACTTTGCCTCTCCATCTTGTTTTTGTTTGTTCATATTTTAATTAAGTCTTTCCCAAGCTTTTCTTACAAGTGCACCTGTTGCTACCTTTAGTGCCCAACCACATAAGCCAGAATGATCTCTTCTACTCAGTATCCTTAAGTTAATTATATCAGTAAAGACTCTTCCCAAATAAAGTCATATTCACAGGCTCCAGGAGTTAGGGTGTAGAGATAGGTGTCATTATTAAAATATATGGTGAGTTTTTAAATTAAAAAAGTTATTACCATAAAAGACATTTTGCCATTAATTCCCCTCAAAATACTCCCCTTGGCTTGCTACTTCCTGGAGCAGTTCTGGAAGTCCTCTTCCATGTCTTAATTTCCTCCTCCATCATGACAACGTTCCATGTTGCACATCACTCCTGGTACAGCCATTTCTGTCAAATAAAAACATTACAGTGTGTCCTCATCCACCCTATTCACTGGATCTGGCACCTTGCAACTTCTGACTCTTCTCTAAAGTCAAAATGACCATGAAGGATTAACATTTCAAATCCATTCAGGGCATTGAGGCAGCCATGACAGTAAAGACACTCACAAAAGAGGACTTCCAGAAGTATTTCAGAGAGTGGCAAGAATAATGGGATAGATATGTTTGAAGGAAGGGGAGTATATTGAGGAGGACTAATGGCAAAGGTTACTGTAATAAATTTTTAAAATTTGAATATTCACCATCTTTTTTGATCACACCTTGTATCTTTTGGGGGCCACTATTAACCTACCATACAGGGGACTGTGACTAATCATGGTTAAAAAATAACTAACACCTAAGTAGAAGGTCTAAAATTGAGAAGTGCTGTTGAATAGTAACTCCCCATGCCCACTGTGACCTGTTCAGTAGGCACATTTCAGTTATACAAGATGGGTGGGTACCAGAAATCTGCTGCATCCCATTGTGCTCAGAGGTAACAATGCTGTATTCAAATGTATCGTGCATTTAAAGTGTTTAAACAGGGTGTAGCTCGTGTCAAATGTTCTTACCACCATACAAACAGTCTTACTGAAATTTAATTATAAGAAGGAAATGCAAGTTGAAGATTTGTGGATCCACTTTGAATGTCTTCAGGAGAAGAAATCATGGGTGGTAGCCACATATCTCAGCTTCCTGAACAGCAGCTGGCCTAAGAAAGAACTCTTCCTCTCTCAGGTCTGGTAAGATTACTGCCATCCCAGGCAGAAATCAAAATATTACTACCTAGCCCCTGGGAGGAGATAAAAATAAACATAGCAATAACCCTGAGACCATATAAAAACAGTACAAAAGTAATAAAAAATGAAATAAATCCATAGTGCTGATAGTTTAGAATAGTTTTAAATATAAGTGAAGAAAATTTTTTTTCTTTATACTGTTTTGTTTTTTATGCTTGGGTGTTTGAACTATTGAAATGAATATTCCTTGCTAAATTTGTTAAAAGCATTTAAAATGTTTTGGATATACAATAAATAAAATTTATAATTGACATTTACATTCTCAAGAAATATCGGTTTTCTAAATTTTATAATATTAAATGCCAGGGTGGCTAAAAATGTATATATATTTTAGCAGATGTTATCTATGTATTGCTTTTTGAACTTGAATTGATTTATAATGATAACCACTTTCAGCACCTCTTGTAATTGCAGAAGTCAAGCATGACCTGTATTCATCTTTTGTTATTGATGAATATTGAGTTTTACAATCTTTAACACTCAAAATGTGTGTACATATTTTAGTACCCCCCGAATATCAATTTGTTAAGTTGAGCATTAAATAAATTCTAAACAGTAATGAATATCCCACTTCATATACTCAAACCCTTGGGAATTTAAATAATATATAACTGTTTTCATTAATATTTGAGATATGTCTTAGAGGGGAGCCTGCTTCATCTCTCACTTCTCTTGGCCTTTGCAGACACCTCCTCGTGCAGTGGAGGGTGAATCAACTCTCTTCCTCATCTCTTTCTGGAAGGATCAAGGGGCTTCAGTCCGACCAGAAGTAGCTCACTTGGATCCTTCACCTCTGACATGAGGTCTCCCAAAATAATGCATATTGAATTTACAGTTAATGCAGCTCTAACGTCAATTCTTATTGAATTTTCAGCTATATTATTAATCTAATGAATTGATTTCTATGGAATAGATATTTTCCTGCAATACCTCATTCTCTATTTTTGTTTCTTAAACAAAATTCTATTCTCATGCAGAATAGGAAGAAATATCTTTTTACAAGGACATGGCATTTGCTTTTATGTGTTATACATGATATTTTCCCCTCTGAGAATGAATTTTAGATTCTCTGTTCAGCTATTTTGGATATAATGATTACAGTTCTATTTTTCCTTTACTTTCTGATATGCTCAATAGTGGTTTTGAGACACCACAAGTTTCAGTGTTGAGGGGACACAAAGGGATGCTCTCTCTGGAAATGCATGTCCCTAAAATGGCAGAAGTATTTATTTCCTGTTTTCCCCTCTTTTAATTCAGCAAGTTGATCTGAGTTTCACTGAGAGCAGCTCTCAATAAAATTTGAGCTAATTTTTTTTTTAACCTATAGGTTTTTATTACTAGGAAAGGGATAAGAAAACGTTTCTATACAATCCCCTGTTTTAACCTAGAAATGTACAACTCTTTCCAAAGGAGGCAGTTAAGGTCATTGTTACCAGGAGGATCAGGGAAGTTGCTTGGGGATCATTTGGGAAATCAACTCAAGGTTTGAAGGGCAAATCGTCTGTTATGTGTTGCATTGTCTTCTATGACAGTTTAGGGACATCATAAACAATTTCTGGGAGATGTTGTCTCAGTCAATTTTCTATTGCTATGTCAAAATATAGGAGACTTGGTAATTTATAAGTAAGAAAAGTTTATGTGGCTCATGGTCTGGAGGCTGAGAAGCCCAAGACCTCTTGCCATCTGGTGAGAACATTCTTGGGTTCATCATAACATGGGGCAGACCATCATGTGGTGACACAGAGCGAGTGTGCCTGGATGGGCCTCTCTTTGTCTTCTTATAAAGCCATTGGTGCCATCATAGGCTGCCCCCACCCCAAACATTCCACCTCCAAACATGAATTTGGGGCATAAGTGTCCAACACATGAACTTCCCTGGGATACATGCAAACCATAGCAGATGCCTTCCTATTTTATAAATAAAAGTAATGAATCAAGAGACAAATAAGATTAAACAACCTCTTGGAAAAACTTTCCTTCCTTTGGTCAATATCTGCTGGATATTTTTCATTAGGAAAGAACAGGGCTCAGCACTGGAGTCACAGAGATTGCAAGGCTAGGGACAGGCTGGAAGTCTCATTTTGCTTGGTGGCAGCATGTCTGGGCCCCAGGAACATGAGGCTGCCTGCATGAGGCTCCCTTCCAGCCCTGTCCTTCATGATACTTCATGATTCCCCAGGATACCTCAAGATTATTGTATATGACCATTTCAGGGCTCATGTTGCTAAGTGAGGTGCTGCACTTTCACTTTCTAGGGGTGGAGGAGAACACAATCATGGCAGATTTTAATTAGATAATAGTCCCACAGAGTTAGCTAGTGAAAGCAAAGAGAAGAGATCTCCATGCATGGGCAAAAACTGTGTTGGACACTCATATCTCCATGTGAGTCAGCTCTACTCAAGATTGGGAAGGACCATGCTCAGGATCACTTGGTGGTCAGTGTATAATTTGGCTGCTGCATGTAGCCTAAAGGGGCTTCCTAACTCCACCATGTGGACTTGGTCCTATGTAAAGCCAGACTGTGCTTGAGTGACACTCTGTGGCAAAATATATTTGCCCCTGGGCAGCTGGACGGAAGTCACTAAGAATAGGAAGGGAGGGGTGAGGGCCTGGTGTCTTGCCATGAGCCTAACTCCAACATGGCTCTTCCCTTCTGCTCTTCATTTGGTGTTACTGGTTTACATTTGCACGCCAGCACCTGGGGGCAATTCCTGAGGTATCCTCCAGGATGTTAGGCCACAGATGAAGGGGTGGAAATAAAGACTAACCCTCCAGGACTCAAGTTAACAGGTTCAAGGCATGTGTTTGTTGAGCAGGTCAAGGAGGGACATTGGAGAGGCTGCAGTGTACTGGCATGGAGGTGGCTAGGCTGACACACAGGGCTGATATAGAGCATGGTCTCCAGTGCCGCTAATTCACAGCCATTTAGAACACTTTCTGAGGGCAGGTGTGGCACAGAGAAGCCATTATTCCTGGGCAAGATGAGGAATACTCCATATTATCCCTGTGTGGTTCTTTAAGCAGAGGCCCAACAGCCACACCCCACACCGGGCATCACATAACAGAGGAAAGTCAGCATACTGAGGCTGTGACTCACAGGCCCTCTGGTCCTTGTGCTTCCACCTGCTCCTTCTGAGGGGACTTTTCTCCCTGGGGATTTCCCTTGTGCCTGGGAGTGGAGAAGAAGTGCGTGTCTTCCAAGGACAGCCCTTCAGCCTCTTACCAGCGTTTCTGCCTCTGCTGTGTTTTGTTGTGCTTAGATCTTGAGATCTTCTACCACACCCTATGCCCATCAGTCCTGAGTAGGTTGCTTCTGCTTTATCCTAGACCTGCAACAGGGAACTGATATGATCTTTTGCAACCATTAGGGATCAGCAAAAAATCCCAGGACAAAGCAATGTAAAAATAAACACGAATATGAAAACGATTAGCTACTCATAGAAGAAAAAAGAATCTCTTCTGGGAAATTCCCTCCACAGGGATCTTTTAAAAGTCAATTTAGGTTGCAGCAGCAGTAGTAACACAAGCTGCAGACCACACATCCAGAGAAGAGGCAAAATGCCATAGGTGTAAAGCACATTTCTTAACGTTTCTTGCTTGATGTAGACCTCACTGTTTATTTCAGCATGGTGTGTCTATGGTCCCCCATTGTACATCCATGTGGATTGGTTCTAACTCCTGGAGGTCTTGTGTATGAACCTTCGGCATCTCACCCTGGTTGCTGGCAGCCTGATGTCCTCATGAGAAGACACCTTAGTCCCAGGCATTGTCAGCAAAGGGAGAAAAGTCTCAACAGGTGACCATATCTTCCCTGGAGGGAATGTACTTTAGAAACAGCTGGTGTTGGCTGTCCATTTAGGACTGAAATCTTGTGTTGTCCATTTGGTATATAGCATTACAAGGTGGGGTCTTCATACTTGGAATGTATTTGTCACTTACTCTTAAGTAAACACATCTGTGTTCTCTGTTCTCTATAAAATAAAGGCACTAAAGGGATCAAACACAATACAGCAGCAGGCTGACTCAGTGTGGAGATGGCAAGCTCATTGCTTTCCATTATTGGCAGAGTTTAAGTCAGTCTATATGTATTTTATCTCTACATCACTGACGGAGCAAGATCAAACAGGCTTAAGCACTGACATGGGAAATAGGGGAATTTATGTGACAAGGTTCAACTTGATATATGCAGTTCTTTGCTGTGCTACAAAATGCCACAGCTTAATTTCCACACAGCATTTTGTCTTATCTAACATAAAATTGTAAATGTCAATGTACAAATGTCCCAGTTAAATGTCACTCATGTTGACTTTTTCTCAAAAATGTGTTTAAGATGGAGATACTAGAAATAGATGATCAATGTTAATGTAAGAATCAGGAGCAACGCACCCCAAAGCAGTCCAGCAAATTCACCTTCAGCCCACTGTGGAGAGCACTGGCAGTTCCATAGGCGTTATACACTCTAGGCATCCACTTTGATATGACCACACCCATCTTGATAGTAATCATAATTTTTCCCACCAGGTGACCCTGGTCTGCACTGTAAGTGTTGTAGGACAAACAGAGGCATAAAGATAGTCAGTTGAGCCAGGCATCAAAGCATATACTTATAACTCCATTTACTAGGGAGGCTGAGGCAGGAGGATCATAGGTTTGTGGCCAGAAGCAGCCTGTTCAACTTAGTAAGACTCTATCTCAAAATAAAAAATAAGTGCAGTGGTGCACACTTGTAGTTCCAGAAACTCAGGAGGTGGAGGCAGGAGGATCACCAGGTTCAAGGCCAGAGGCAGCCTGGGTAACTTAGTGAGACCCTGTCCTAAGATAAAAGAATAAAATAGGCTTGGGGTGCAGCCTAGAGGTAGAGCACTTGCAAAATATGTTGACCTTGGGTTAACCCCCAAGTATAAAAAGAAAAAAACAACTGGGATGCAGCTCTGTGGTGGAGTGTGTGAGGCCCTGGGTTTAATGCCTTGTACTCCAACAAGGAAAAAGAAAAAAATAGAAAAGTAAAAAAAAGAAAGACAGAGGAAGGAAAGAAGAAAGAGAAAGAAAGAAAGAAAGAAAGAAAGAAAGAAAGAAAGAAAGGAGGGTGGAGGAAGGAAGGGAAGGAAGGAAGGGAGGGAGGGAGGGAAGAAGGAAGGAATGAATGAAGGAAGGAAGGAAGGAAGGAAGAAAGAAAGAAAAAAGAAAAGAAAAAATGAAAGAAAAAAAAAAGGAAAAGAAAAGTAAGCTGAGCATGGTGTGTTGCCTGGACCCTTGGTCAATTCTCATACACTGGCTTTTCTAAAATATGCACATGCCATTTGTGAAAGTATAAATATTTGTAGTTGTTTTTAGATGCCATTGAGTTGGATCCAACTCACAGCATCGCTACGACTGTGTGAGGCACACGATCTTATTTATGTTTAAGCCCATTGTGGCAGACACTATGTCAATCCATCTAATTGAGGGTGTTCCTTTTCTTCACTGGCCCACCACTCTCCCAAACATGATGTCTTTTTCCAGGACCTCATAGTCCCTCCTAACAACACTTGTCAAAAATATGTAAAATGTGAGCTAGCCATCCTTGATTCCAAGAAGCACTCTGGTTGCACTTCTTCCAGGACAGATCTGTTGGTTCTTTTGACAGTCCATGGTATATTCAATATTTGTCTCTAGCACCATAATTCAAAAGCTCTAATTCTCTTGTCTCCTTAAGTCAACATCAAGCTTTCACAAGCATATGATGCTACTGAAAATACCATGGCATGATTCAGGCTCACCTTCTTCAATGTGACATCTTTACTTTCAAGAGGTCTTTTGCAACAGCTTTTCCTAATGCAATTCATCTTTTGATTTCTTGACTGCTGTTTCTGTGGGTGTTGGTTGTAGAATGAAGTAAAGCAAAATCATGGACAACCTCAGTCTTTTCTCCATTTATCATGAAGTTGCTTACTGATCCAGTTGTAAGGACTTTTGTTTTCTTGATGTTGAGGTGCAATCCATCCCAAAGGCTGTGTTCCAAAATTCACTCAGACTTTGCATCAGTTCAGTGACATGAACCAGACTTTGAGCCATTAAGTCTCTTGTGCTACCCCCTTGAATATGATATTCTTCTTTATGATTCTTTTTGCTGTTTGTCAGTGTTTTTAGGTCTAACTATGACCAGTACATTAAAGTGGCAATGTTGAGTCTTTGGGAGAGAGGAAGAAAATGGCTTTTAAAGTATCTGTCTGGTCTAGGCATGTTTAGAAAGGCTGATAAAGATGGAAGAGCCAACAAAGTGTGAAGCATTCTCTAACACAAACTACCTCGAGAATACAAATGATTAATGATGGGCCAAGGGATTTTCTGTTCATGTCAACTCAGACCACTCATTAGTTATAATAAACTGTTGCCCGAGAGGCAGCTGATTTATATAGAGGCATGAGAGATTCTTAGCTATCCTGTAGACTGAGCCTTCTGGCAATGTGTACCAACAGAACCTGTATCCCCTGAATGTCACTTTCCTTTCAATCATAGAGAAAATGAATAACCTGGTTTTAGTTATTGTTTTTGTACATTCCAAGGGACACTTTTGCTCCCTCCCCCCCTTTTTTGGTACTGAAAGTTGAACCCAGGGCCTCATGTATGCCAGGCAAGTGCTTCATCAGTGAGCCACATCCCCAGCTCCCTTTATACATGAAATACATAGAATGAGTCAACAACTCACTCCCCCAAAACAATCAGCCATTGAAAACTCTATGAACAGAGAGGCACAAACTATACTGTTTTGCCTGTTGTACGTAAGGTTGATATGAGTTGGACCCTGACTCCATGGCACCTAAGAACAATTACAACAAGTATTGATATATATATATATATATATATATGTCTATATAGATACACATATAGACATATATATGTATGTATGTGCATATATGTATATATACACATATATATCAATATTTATCTCCAGCACCATAATTCAAAAGCTCTAATTCTCTTGTCTCCTTAAGTCAACATCAAGCTTTCACAAGCATATGATGCTACTGTATATATATACACATACATATGTACATGTATATACATGTATACACCTGCAGCGGTAGCCCTGTGGCATCCGATCCCGTCAGATCTCGGAAGCTAAGCAGGGTCGGACCTGGTTAGTACCTGGATGGGAGACCACCTGGGAACACCAGAAGCTATAGGCTTGGGAGAAGGACCTGGCAACCCCCTCCCAAAAATCAATCTGCCATTGAAAACCCTATGAACAACAGAGAAGCACTGACAATAGTGTTTCCCCTGTTGTACAGAGGGTCGCTATGAGTCGGAAACCGACTCAATGGCACCTAACAACAACAACAACATACATGTATACACATGCATGTACACATATGTATGCATATATGTGTGTATGTGTGTGTGTGTATATATATATATATATATATATATATATATATATATATATATACACACACACACACATCAGTACTTAGGTGTTGAACCCAGGGCCTCACAAATGATTTGCAAGTGCTCTACCACTGAGCTGCACCCCCAACCCATTTTTTATTTTTTATTTTGAGTCAGGGTCTCACTAATCTGTGCAGGCTGCCTCTGCCCTCAAACTTCATATTATAGTAGTTGCTGTACAGAAAATTATGTAATTGAAACTTCTCAGGAAACCTTATTTTTTCTGTGGAGCTGGAACTCTCGAAGATAGGAAAATTGTTCTTGCCTTTCTTTGAGCTGCTTCCGTCATCTCGGATTATGCTGCACTTGGCCTTTGCTTTATCAAGAGGAGCTCTTCAGCCATTTTCTCATGGGGCAATTCCCTGTTACAGACCAGGTCTGGGAGGTATTAACATTTGCATCATTCAGAAGAGGAAACTGACCTTGAGTCATTAACTTCTTTGTGCTTCGACCTGGAATCTGACCTTGTTGTTATGGATTCTGTTTGTTATTTGTCAGTGTTTTTAAAATAAATGAAGCAAATAGTCACATGATACAAGGAGCAGGAGCAATTTGGGGAGGATGTGCAGTGTTAGACAGGTGGGGCTTCTCCTCTCCTCCAAGAGAACTGCCCCGCCTCGCAGAGCCCCAGGTGTGCCCTGGGCTGGAGTCTTTGTGCATGCCCCCCTGGGCAGAGCTTTGCACTCCCCTAGGGCAGGTACTTCCGTCCTGGTTACCATGAGGACTAGGATCCTCCCTCTCCTGCCATAGCGCAGGACCTGTCAAAGATGGCTCCTCCCTATAAGGTGGGGCTTTCTTCTACCCACTATCCCCTAGTCCTACAAAGACCCAAAAAAGCCTGCCAAAATTTTGACTTGAAAGTCTGGCCAGCCTAGCAAATCTAGAGCCCATTAGTAACCCCCCTCCCCCATCTGGTCTCCCTTTGTTAGAAACATCTTTGGTAGCTTCTCCCAATAAAGTTCTATTGAGTTTTCAGGTTTTTCGGCTCCTTACCTAACATGGAGGAAAGTGGAGAAGTAGGGTTAGAGCAAACTTCTCGTTGGATTTGAATGTTCAGTGTGCCTCAAAATTAGAATTTGGGTCTAAAAAGAGGATGAAGAAAAGCCTAGTTTCAGAATTGCATTATAAATGTATGTACATGAACCCAAACCAGTTGGATCCTGCAGGATGAGACAGCACTTAAATTGATCTTGAAAAACTGTCCAAATCACTCAGAGTATGAACACTGGGCTCCCATTTAGAATCATTTTCACTGAAGGTAAGGTTTCTTAAGGTTGGTGCCTTTTGGAGGAAAGAACTAAAAATGTTTTAAAAATATGTACAGGAGGGTTTGACTTTGACTTTGAAATGAACAGTTATCATGGTTGCTACATTCTAGAGACAAGATGTGGATAGATTATTCTCTTGAATGACTAGGAGATATGATGACTGTTTTGCCCTTTGAAAATACAAAATGTTACGGAAATGCTAAAGAACTGGGAAATAATGCTACTGACTCTGACTGTAGTTTTGGTTATCATTAAAATTTAACTGACTGACAACACCAGATGCTCATTTCTTTTTGCTTTTGGCAAGTATGAATAAAGCTACTCTAAACATCTGTGCACAAGTTTTTATATGGACACACACTGTAAACTCACTTGGGTAAATAAAAAGGTGAACAATTAATACATTGTATGCCAAGAATCCCCCACATGTCTGTGGGCTTCTTGTGCTGTGTGGGCTTGTGTGTTGCTGTGATGCTGAAAGCTATGTCACTGGTATTTCAGATCCCACCAGGACTACCCATGATGGACAGGTTTTAGCTGAGTTTCCAGACTAAGACAGACTGGGGAGAAGGACCTGGCACCTACTTCCAAAACAATTAGCCAATGAAAACCCTATGAATAGCAGAGAAGCACTATTAAATAAAATGCCACAGAATGAGCCTCCCTGGATGGAAGGCATTCAGAAATGAATGGGGAAGAGCTACTTCTTCAAAGTAGTGTTGACCTTAATGATAGGAATGGAGCAAAGCCACTGGGACCTCCATTTGCTGATGTGGGAGGATTCAAAATTAGGAGAAACACAGTGATTGCACTAGTGGGCTCCAATACAGAAAGATCATGTGCATGGCACAGTGTATGGTAGTGTTTCATTCTGTTGTACATAGGGTCAGTACCTAACAATAATGTGTCAACAATATGTGTAGTTTTGTAAGAAATCATCAATTTGCCTCCCAAAGTAGCTATACCATTTTGTATTCCCACCAAAAAATGAATGGAAGTTCCTGTTGCTCCACATCCTCATCAACATTTGGTATTATCACTATTTTAGATTTTAGTTATTCTAATGGGAGTATGCTTGCAGCTGTAGCCCTGTGGCATCCGATCCCATCAGATCTCGGAAGCTAAGCAGGGTCAGGCCTGGTTAGTACCTGGATGGGAGACTGCCTGGGAACACCAGAAGCTGTAGGCTTGGGAGAAGGACCTGGCAACCCCTTCCCAAAAATCAATCTGCCATTGAAAACCCTATGAACAGCAGAGAAGCACTGACAATAGTGTTTCCCCTGTTGTACAGAGGGTCTCTATGAGTCGGATACCGACTCGACGGCACCTAACAACAACAACAACAATAAAATAATGCTGAACATTGTTTCCTGTGCTTATTTGCCACTTGTATATCTTTGGTGAGATGTCTGTTCAGATCTCTGCACATTTTAAATTTGAGCTGTTTATTTTCTTACTGATGAGACTCAAACATTCTTTCTGTGTTTTGGGTAAAAATCCTTTATTGAATATGTGTTTTGAAAATATTTTCTCCCAGTCTGTGGCTTGTCTTATTCTCCTAACAATGTCATTTGTAAAATAGAAGTTTACATTTTAATGAAATGTAGCTTCTTGTTTTTTATTTTTCTTTCATGTACTGTGCTTTTAGTATTGTTGTTAGGTGCTGTCCATTCATGTCTGACTCAGAGCCACTCTCTTAGGGTTTTCAGTGGTTGATTGTTTCAGGAGTGGATTGCCACAGCCTTCTCCCATTTTGCAGTGTTGGAGATTGAACCCAGGTCCTCAGAAAGTGCAGAGCAGTGCTCTACCAACTGAGCTAAACCCCAGCATTGCTAAACTCAATGTCACCTAGATTTTCTCTTATGTTATATTCTAATAGTTACAAAAATTTGCATTTTACATTTAAATCTATGATCATTTTGTAGTTTTTCTGAAGAGTATAAGGTCTGTGTTAGATTATTTTTCTTGCCATTGTTCCAGCACTCCTTGTTTAAAAGATAATCTTTTCTCTATTATGTTATGTTTGCTCATTTTCCAAAGATCAGTTGACATATTTGTGTTGTTTTATTTCTGGGCTCTTTACTTTGTTTCATTGATATATTTTCTCTTCTTTAATTAATACCACACTGTGTTGATTACTTTAGCCTTATCATAAGTCTAGAAGTCAGGTAGAGTTATCCTGGTTATAAGTATTTGATAGTTTTTACTTTTTGTTTTTTACAGGGTTGTTATTATTCTTTATTCCCCAGATGTATCTCTTACTCCATTCTTTCAAAACTCTTGAGTTTATCACTGCATTAGCTGTCATTGTTGTGGCAGAAAAACCAACTGAAACAGATTATGAAGGAAAAGGTTTATTGAAAGCTCACAGTTAGAGGGTCAGTCTATAATAGCAGTAAGGCATGGTGGCAGGACAGGAATCTAGGCAGGTGGCTAGGCATGTGACGGATAACTTCACAGCATCATGGGGCAGGGGACAGAGAGGTTATTGGGCTATTGGTCCGGGCTAAAAACCTCCAAAGGCTTGCTCCCAGAGATCCACTTCCACAAAACTAGATTCCACCTCCAAAAGTTTCCATAGCCTCCACAGACAGCATCACTAGCTGAGGACAGAACATTAAAGCACATGAACTTTGAGGGATGTTTTATATTCAAATCATGACAATCAGTGTTATGGTTTAATCGAAAATGTCCCCCAAAGGTCATGACTTGGGATGCTTCCTGGGACTCTCTGCTTGAAAAGTGTGCCCCAGGGAAGTGGTTTCCCTGCTTGGGTACACAGAGGTCACTGTTGTAGCCTTGGTCCAAAGGGGCTCAGCTACCATTCAAGCCAACAGCAGACCATGGCATTTTCTACACAGTGCTGGTTTTGCAAGCATGCAGAATGCAAGAGTTAAGTGGTTATGGAGGCTGACACCATGATCCAGTGAATAGCCTGCAAGGCCAGGCAATGTGTATGAGGATCAGGTTCCCTGTGTAGAGTCCTTGAAGGATGGTGCATGAATCTTTAAAGGTCGAACCTAAGCTGTAGTGTTGACTCCAGGATGTTGGAGACACCAGCAATGTGAAACATCTCCTGAGGGAAGCTATCAGTAACAAGTGGAGCCAGCCTAAGACACCCAGGTGTGCTGAAAATGTCAAGGCCAGAGGGACAGAGCTGTCAAACCCTGTTCCAGCCCAGAGGATGCCATCATGTGTGCCAAATGCCATGCATAGAGCTACAGAGTTCATGTGCCCTACTGGACATTTGTCTTGCTTTGGACATCTTTGCTTTCTGTGTTCCAATTCTTTCCTTTAGGAATGGGAATGTTTACTCTGAGCCATTGTCTGTTGGAAGTCTCTAACCTGTTTTTGCTTTGCAGTACCTCACACTATGTTTGCCCTGTCTCTCAGTGGAGATTTTTGACTTGGATTTTTGAACATGGTTGAGATATTAAGACTTTGGGGACTCCTGAAGTTAGACTGAATGCATTTTGCATTATGATGTAGCCATGGGTCTTTAATCACCTGCAGCTGTACCACTGTGGCATCCAATCCCATCAGATCTTGGAAGCTAAGCAGGGTCGGGCCTGGTTAGTACTTGGATGGGAGACCACCTGGGAGCACCAGGTACTGTAGGCTTGGGAGAAGGACCTGGCAACCCACTCCCCCAAAATCAATCCACCATTGAAATCCCTATGAATAGCAGAGAAGCACTGACAATGGTGTTTTGCTTATTGTATGTAGGGTTGCTATGAGTCAGAAACCTACTCAATGGCACCTAACAAAAACAACATGAACCTTTAGGGGCCAGGTGTGGAGTGTTATGATTTGAATCTAAAATGCACTCAAAAAGTCATGTGTTTGGATGTTTGGTCCCCAGCTGGTGGCACTGTCTTGGGAGGCTATGTAATATTGAGAAGTAGGTCCTAGATTTGCAGAAATGGATCACTGGAGGTGGGCCTTTGAGGTTTCATGCAGGCCCCAGTTCTGGTAACTCACTTTGCTTCCTGATTGCCAAGATGTGAGATTCCTTGCCAGAGACCCTGCCCCCTGCTCCACCACCATACCTTCCCTGCCACCACCTGTTCCTGCCTCTATGGACTGAAAGCCTCTAACCTAGAGCCCCAGTTGTTCATTCCTCTCATAAGTTTATTTCTGTCAGGCATTTTGCCACAGTGATTCACAAGCTGACTAAAATAATCACAAAATGCCTATCATAGCTCCTATCTTCTTACTTGATTTTCTCCCTTTTGTTCCACATATACATTCTTGGCATATATATTTTGGGGGCTCCTATTTTTCTTGGGCTATTATATATTCAATATTCAATTTCATATGCCAACATATCCATTGTCAGAATGGACATGCTAGCACATCGCTGTAGTGAATACTTTTGGATTGTGTTAAATAATTTCTTGTCTTTGTAAATGGTCAGCTTGAATTTTGCAGTTAAGTATCTCTAACTGTAAGTTGTCAAATTTCTGCAGATGAACTTCAATATATACAACTTCCTATGTGACAATTTTATTTCATAATGTTGAATACCACTAATATTTAGATGACATTAATGGTAATAAAAATACTATTACACACCTAATGTTGTTGTTATTAGATACCACTGAGTCAGGTCTGACTCATAGTGACTCCATGTACAACATAATGAAACACTTCTTGACACTGTGCCATGCACATGATTTTTTTTTTTATATTTAAGTCCATTGTTACAGCCAGTGTGTCAATCCATCTAGTTCAAGATTTTCCTTTTTTTCCTTGACCTGCCACTCTCCCAAACATGCTGTCCTTCTCCAGGAATTTATGCCTCCTGACAACATGTCCAAAATATATAAGATGCAGTTTAGCCATCTTTGCTTCCAAGGAGCATGCTTGTTGTACTTCTTCTCAGACAGATCTGTTGGTTCTTTTGGCAGTCCATGGTATATTCAATATTTGTCTCCAGCACCATAATTCAAATGCATCAATTATTCGCCTATCTCCTGTTTCCAGCTCTCACAACCATATGATGCAACTGAAAATACCATGGCATGAGTCAGGTGCACCTCTTCTTCAATGTAACATCTTTACTTTTCAACACTTTAAGAAGGTCTTTTGCCACAGCATTTCCTAATGCAGTGTATCTTTTTATTTCTTGACTACTGTTATACCATGGGTGTTGATTATAGAACTAAGTAGAGCACAATTTTGAACAACATCAATCTTTTCTTCATTTATCATGAAGTTGGACGCCAACCCAGTTGTTAGGATGTTTTTTTGTTGATGTTGAGGTGCAATCCATACTGAAGGCTGTGTTCTTTGATCTTCATCAGTAAATGTTTCACATCCTCTTCAGTTTCAATGAGCAAAGATGTATTATCTGCATAATGCAGGTTGTCAATTAATCTTCATCCAATATTGATGCCACATTCTTCTTCATAAATTCCAGCTTCTCAGATTATTTGCTCAGCATATAGATTGAAGAGACATGGTGAAAGGATACAGCCCTGATGCACACCTTTATGACTTTAAACCAGGCAGTGTTTTCTTGTTCTGTTCAAATGACTGTCTCCTGGTCCATATACAGATTCCTCAAGAGTATAATTAAATGTTCTGGTATTCCCAGTTTTGCAATGTTACCCATAATTTGTTGTGATCTACAGAGTCAAATACATTTGCATGATTAATAAAACATAGACATCTTTTTGGTATTCTCTGCCTTTGGCTAATATCCATCTGACATCAGCAATAATGTCCCTGGTTCCATGCCCTTTTCTGAATATGGCTTGATTTTCCAACAGTTCCTTGTCAATATACTGCTGCAGTCACTTTTGAATGACATTTAGCAAAATTTTGCTTTTGTGAGATATTAATGATATTGTTAGATAATTTCAGCATTTAATTGGATCCCCTTTCTTAGGAATAGGCACAAATATGGATCTATTCCACTCTGTTGGCCAAGTAGCTGTTTTCCAGATCTCTTGGCAGAAAAAAGTGAGCACCTTTAGTATTGCATCTATTTGTTGAAATATCTCAGTTGGTATTCTATCAATTCCTGGAGCCTTGTGTTTCACCAATTGTTTCAAGGCAGCTTCCACGTCCTCCTTCACTCCCCTTTGTTCCTGATCATATGCAATCTCTTGAAATGGTTGATTAACCACCAAGTCTTCTTGGTATAAGGACTCTGTGTATTCCTACTATCTTTTGATGTTTCCTGGGTAGTTTAATATTTTTCCTGTAGGGTCAATCGCTATTACTATTTAAGGCTTGAATTTTTTCTACAGTTTTGTAAGTGTGAGAAAAACAGCATATTATTCTCTTTTGGTTTTCTATATCCAGCTCTTTGCACATGTCATTATAACATTTGATTTTGTCTTCTCAGGGTGCCCTTTTTTATCCTCTGTTTGGTTCCTAATCTTCATCATGTTTTCCTTTTACTTTAGCTATTTGACAGGGCAAGTTTCAGAGTCTCTTTTGACATGTAATTTGATCTTTTCTTTTTGTCCTGTTTTTTTTAGTAACCTTTTCTTTCCTCATGTGTGATATCTTTGATCTCATGCCACAACTCATCTGGTCTTTGATCATTAGTGTCTAACGAATCAAGTGTGTTCTTCAGATAGTCTTTAAAATCAGGTGGAATATTATCAAGGTCATACTTTGGCTTTTATACACTTGTTCTGATTTTCTTCAGTTTTAGTTTGAACCTATATATGACTAGTTGATGGTTTTATCCATAATCAGTACTTGGTCTTGTTCTGACTTTTGGTACTGAGCTTTACCATCTTCTCTTTCCACAAATGTAGTCAATTTTGTTCCTGTATGTTTCATCTTGTAAATTCTATGTGTATAGTCACCATTTATGTTGGTAAAAATATGTATTTTCAATGAAAAGGTCATTGGTTTGACAAAATTCTCTCATGTAGTCTCCAGCGTCATTTCTATCACCAAGGCCATATTTTCCAACTACTGAGCTTTCTCCTTTGTTTCCAACCTTTGCAAACCAGTCACCAGTAACTATCAGTGCATCCTGATGACATGTTCAATTAATTCCAGACTACAGAAGGTGATAAAAATCCTCCCTTTCTTCATTTGTGGCCTTAGTGGTGGGTGTGTAAATTTGAATAATAGTCATATTAACTAGCCTTCCTTGTAGGCATATGGATAGTTTTCTATTACTGACAGCATTATACTTCAGGACAGATCTTGAGATGCCATTTTTGATGATGAATGCAACTCCATTTCTCCTTAATCTGTCATTCTCAGCATAGTAGACCATAATATTATCTGATTCAAAATGTCCCATACCAATCCCTTTTAGCCCACTGGTACCTAGAATGTCAATGTTTATGTACCCCATTTCACTTTGATGATTTCTAATTTCCTGAGAGTCATACTATGTACATTCCACATTCTAATTATTAATGGATGTTTACAGTTGTTCTTCCTCATTTTGAGTCATGGCACATCAGCAAATGGAGGTCCCTGGGATTTTATTCTATTTCTGTCATTAAGGTACATTCTACCTTGAAGAGGCAACTCTTCCCTAGTGATCTTTTGAATGCCTTCCAAACTGGGGGACTCATTTTCTGGCACTATTTCTGACAATATTTCTCTGCTATTCACAGTGTTTTCAATGGTTAATTGGAGAGTGGGCTGCCATGTCCTTCTCCCTAGTCTGTCGTAGTCTGGAAGCTCACCTGAAACTTGTCTATCATGGGTGACTCTGCTAGTATCTATAATACCGGAAGCATAGTTTTCAGCATCACAGCAACATGTAAGCTGCCACAGTATGGCAAACTGACAGATAGGTGAGGGCCATACTACCCCGTTGTCTGACCTTGTCAAATCTCAGAAGATAAGCAGGGTCCAGTCTTCTTAGTACTTGGATGGGAGACCACCTGGGAATATCAGGTGCTGTAGGCTTGGGTGATTGAAACAATCAGCCATCAAAAACCCTAGAAATAGTAGAGAAGCACTGACATAGTGCTGGGCATGGCACAGTGTTGCATAGTGTTTCATTCTGTCATGCACAGGGTCACTATGAGTCGGAGCCAACTTGACAGCATCTAACACCACCACCTAAGATTAATATAGACAAAATCAACAATGCATTCAAATTATAAAGGAATGAGATGTGAATATAATTTCTGGAGCAATGACAAAATTGAATTATTAAAATTTTCCAAAGATGGCATTGCTTAATTGGTATATTCTATATTAGTTAAAAAGGAGTCCTGCAGTATCTGAGGCATAGATGCAGATGCAAGAATAGCCTACTAAAATTTACTGTTTAATATTCCTTAAAGATTCAGGTGCTTATAGCTAGATGTTGTAGAAAAAAGATTTTCGTTTGAGCTATGCTTTATTGAGTGATCTACAGGCCACTGGTGTTAATAATTGTTTTGAATATCACCATTCTCTCTGATGTTGCCTTTTAAATCAGCATTTGTACAGCTGTGCCATTGCAGTGATTTATTTATCTCTTCCTAGAGCTGTAAAATTACAGACCCTTCTCTCTTTTATTTTATTTTTAAAAGTCAGCTTTTTATTTGCCATGTCAATATTTTTGTTTTAAGGAAACAGGCAGGGAAAGGGAGAAATAAAACTGTGCTTCTCAGGGACTCTTTTCTGGGCTCTAATGTCACAGTAGACATAATGTCACAAGTTTTCTTTTCACTTATGAGCATTTTTGATGGCAGATTTTAGCAATGCCCTGTTTTTCTTCTTATCTTTTTATAACATGAAAGTACCTGATAATGGGGTTAAGCATTTTGTTCTTGTAGTAAACATTCAGAACCAATACCTACATATGATGTGTCATTGTTTCTAAATGGAGAATTCTGTTTGTCAGTGGGTTGGAGTGACCAGGGGTGTTTTATAGGCTGTGTGGTGGATAACAGTGTTGCTTCTGAGGGATGCCATTTATGTCACTGACAACAGGCATTTCTATTTTTATAATAGCCTTCAAGCTGTTGGAGATAGTGTCTTGTCCTAACAAAATTATATATCATAAAAAATATCCAATAGATCCATGGAAGTCAAGTGCTGTGCTTTGGATATACTTTGGCTGTTCCCCAGGTTTCATGAGCTGGAGACTTGGTCCCCAGTGTGGAGGTGTTAAGAGGGGATGGGACCTTTATTGGGTGAGGCATATCTGGAAGTGGTTAGGTCATTAGGAGCACTGCCCTCAGAAAGATTTAATGCTGGCCTCCTGCAGAAAAGAAGTTCTTGCAAGAGGGAGTTGTTATAAAACAGAAATCCTGGCCCTTGTCTCTCCTTCTGACCTCCTGCCTCACCATGTGATCTCTGTATATACATACCTGCTACTGTGATACTGGCTGCCATAAGGCCCTCACCAGAGACCAAATAGGTATGAACAACAAAATATGGACTGTCAGCCTCCAAAACTGTGAGTTAAATAAATCTCTTTCCTTTATACAGTATCCAGCCTTGGGTATTTTGTTATACCCATAGGAAATGGACTAATACATCAAATGTCTTGTGGTATGATACCTTTTGCCTAATTTGTACAGCTAAATGGATGATTCTGTTTACCGAGAGAAGACTGCTGGTGGCAAAGTAGATTTGGCAAAGAAATTTCTTGGATTCAATTGGCAATAAAAGTTTAAAGTTGTTCAATGGTGAAGCCAAGGGGGCAAGTGAGTATATTAAACTCAAAAGAGAGTTGAGTTGCAATAACACATGCCTGGTAATCCCAGCTAGTTGGGTTAGGAGGCTGAGACAGGAGGATTGTAAATTCAAAGCCAGGGTCAGCCTGAGCAAGTTAGTAAGATTCTGTCTCAAAATTAAAAAAAAAAATTAAAATGGGGGTCAGCTCAGTGGTAGAACACTTGCCTAGCATGTGGAAGGCCCTGGGTCAAGAGGGAAGTGAAGAGAGAGAGAGAGAGAGAGAGAGAGAGAGAGAGAGAGAGAGAGGGAGGAGGAGGAGGAGGAGGAAGAAGAAGAAGAAGAAGAAGAAGAAGAAGAAGAAGAAGAAGAAGAAGAAGAAGAAGAAGAAGAGGTGGAGGAGGAGGAGAGAAGAGAGAAGAGGAGAGAGAAAAGAGGAAAGAAGTATCAATCAGGATTAAAAGCAAACCCAATTTTAATATAGAGTAGAAGATGTCACATTGAAGACGAAGATGCATCTGACTCACGCCATGGTATTTTCAGTGGCATCATATGGTTGTGAAAGCTGGACATTGAACAAGAGAGGCAGAAAAAGAATTGATGCTTTTGAATTGTGGTGCTGGAGACGTCTATTAAATATACCATGGACTGCCAAAAGAACCAACAAATCTGTCCTAGAAGAAGTGCCACCAGAGTACTCCTTGGAAGCAAAAATGGCCAAACTGCATCTTACATATTTTGGACATGTAGTCAGGAGAGAACAATCCCTGGAGAAGGACATCATGTTGGGGAGAGTGGCAGGTCAACACAAAAGAGGAAAACCCTCCACCAGATGGATTGACACAGTATCTGCAACAATGGGCTTAAACATAAATAAGATCGTTTGCCTGGCACAGAATCAGCAAGTGTTTCTATCTGCTGTACATAGGGTCGCTATGAGTCAGACTCGACTCGACGGCACCTAAAAACAACAAGAAGAAGAATCAGCAGAGAAATCAGGAAGTGGCAAGAAGAAAGTCAATGAGAAAGATATGTCCACATGACTTCGACAAAACTGGGCAAAGAGTGAAACTCCACAAGGCAGGAGTCATAAGTGTGAAGTTGCACAGAATACAGGTTGGATGAGAATGGCAAAGCATCCCTTGGGCTCAGGAGCAGCAAGGACAATCAGAAGGCACCTGTTTCAGACATGACTGGACAGTGAGCCAATGGAAACTCTTTGATACCTTTGGTGGTGGTGGGAAGGATAGCACTGGTAGAGAAGGAGGGCCAAGGGAACATATTCTATTTCGGCAATGTAAGGAAAGGAGATGTCATGAGACAATTCTTCATGAGTCTCTCACATTTCTATATATCTTTGAAGCTGAAGTATGGACAATCTTTGTTCAGAACTACTTTTTAAAGAGTATTTGTATGCTGAAATGCCTTGGAAAATGGAGAGAGTGTTTTCCCCTGAGCAAGGGGCAGATTTGTTTACTGCCCTCTGGGACAAAGCTCAGGAGGCTTTGTGTCCATTCAAAAAGATTTGGGTTCCCTAAGTACAGGCTTCCTATGAGACACTGCCTATCAAGTGCAAGCGTCTCCTGGTCTGCACATTGTTCTTTGGGAACCGAGCTGAGTGCACCCAGGGTACCCAAGCCAGAGCATGTGCTGCTTGCTTGCCATGAATAATAAATCCTTTGTTTTTGATCCAAGACCCTTGTGTTTTCTTGCCAAGCTACTTGTTTGCTTGCTTACAGCAGAGCCAAATCTCAACATCTCACAGTTCTTTATAGTGCGCCTTGATCGTATGAAATATGCAGGAAGGGAGAAAGGGGGTCATTCCAGCCAAGTTTTCTGAAATCAGCAAGAGGATGACATCTAGTTCAGGGCTGAGGTTTCAAGACCAACTTCTAAAATTGAGAAGACCTCCCGCGACTCAGCCAAATAGATCCTATGTCCTAGCTACATAATATTCTTCTGCTCAGCTAATAGGATGCTGATAATTTCAGCAAGTTTCAAAGCCAGTGTAAAAGACAATTAAAACCTTGTGTGTTGTAGTATAATCACGTGCTTATATTTGTAATTTACTTTTTGTGATACTGGTTACTGGTAGGGTTTGCCATTTGCTGACAGTTCATGAAAGTAATTTTAGCTCAAAATCTTGTGTGTGTGTGTGTGTGCTCACACATGTGTGTGCTTGCACTCACACACACATGCGCACATGCATGAGCATTTTCATTTCTCCATCAGTTGGATGACTAGGGGGGAGGTTTCTTCATACATTGCACATGTGGCTCTTAAATTAACTCTTCTCTGAGTGGAATGTGAGTGGGGTGAAACTCAAGCCCAATCTAAGTGAGCAGCATTGTTTCCCATTCTCACCTTTATTGGGCTGGTGATAATAGTGTTTGTTTTCCCTCACTTATAAAGCTCCCAAATCTGCGTATTTAAGGAATCCAGATCCTGCACACTCATTTTCACCTTATAAACATATCACTTCATTTCAACTCTGAAATGTCATCATTATTTTCAGAAAAATGAACTTCACTTAATGATTTTATATCTTACAACTTTTGCTGTCAGTTTGGCATTTAAATTTTAAGTATAATTTGACTTAGAAGAACTGTTGTTTTAAAGATAAGATAGGCTTTAAGGTGATTTTTCATATACATAGATAAAATTCCAGGATATCTTTCAGTAAAAGCCGCTGTTTTCTCCTGCAAGGTCCTTGGCTGATGTCTCTGTTGCTCTTTCTTTTTCTGCAGTGACATGGCTATTCTGATTGAGCGTGGTGCAGGTAAGATGGTGTGTGTACTGAATTCAGTAAGCCAAGCAACCTTTGTCTTTTTCCATGATAATCTCAGTGGTACATTAGATTTAAAACCAACTTTTGAGGTTCTTTCTCTTAAAAGACTTTTTTTGGTGGGGGAAAAACTTAGGAGTTGAACCTAGGGTTTCACACTTACTTTGCAAGTTCTCTACCACTGAGCAAGCTCCTTTTTTATTTTTTATTTTGAGACAAGGTCTTGCTAAATTTCACAGGCTGCCTCTGACCTCGAACTCACAGTCCTCCTGCCTCAGCCTCCACAGTCATTGGGATGACATGTGCATGCCACCATGCCCTGCAAAGGTGTTATTATTATTTTTTTTAATGGAAAGGATTCACCATCCCTGAAATTTATTTTTCTTTCATGAGAAACATTTTAGTATTCACAAGTTGACTGCATATCATTCTTTAAATGGGTGTAGCAAATATGAATGTAGTGTGATTATGTTGAAATAGGCACACATGATGGCTTTTGTGGAGAGGGATACTAATGACTGGAAGGTTCCATGGCATTTGGGGGAGTTTTCCTGCTTGACTGTATCTTCTGTGTTTATACGTAGAGGCTGGAGTCTCCCAGCCAGTTGGGATGACACTTGGTTAGTAGGCCATAAGATGGAGGATATTAGCTGATTTTTTGTATCTGACTTTTTGGTGAAGATGACAGTACCCTATTTCAAAATATTTTAAGTGTATAATATACTATAATATAATAAGTAGAATCAGAGAGTTTAGTAGGTGATGCTAAAGCTCTGCTCAGACTCCCTTGGAGTGCTTATTCTTTTCCATGTGTCTCTCTCCCCAATTTTGTGTGCACTGCTTCTAGAACTAAGTCTTTCAGTTTTTCCAGAGATGTGCCCTTGGCCATGATAGCCTTTGTCCGCAAACAGGAAGCCTGCAGTGCTGGGAGGTGGTACCTTCTGAGCTCCCTTACCTAAGTCACCAAGTTGGAAAGCTAGGTCCAGCTGGACACACCCTCAGTTCTAATATTCTCTCCAGAGCTCACCAAGGAGTCAGCAGAGACAGAGACTTCTGAAGTCTGACCCTGGCTCCTCATCTTCTCTTCCCTCTTCTACTCGCCCATCTCTCTAGTTTCTACAGGGAACATGTCATTCATAAATCATATGCACATAGATCCTCATCTCAGGGGGCTCCTGTCTGAGAAACCTGACCTCAGATACAAAGGAATCTGGAAATCTTGTCAGAGTAATTTTAAAAATTGGCATAATATGCGTCTGTTTATTGACACAACAAATACCAAGGTTCACTGGGAAGTTAAATCACCAGAGTAATTGGAAGCAGTGATGAACAAAATTGAAGCCATGAGCTTGGCACAAGCACCGTGCAGCAGTATTGCTACAACTTCAGGTGTGTTGCCCACATTCATAGTGGAGGCAAACACCACATTTCAAAGCCACCAGAGAAAATGAAGGTGTAATTTTTTCCTGCCTGAGATGGATAGAATAACAGCCCCTCAAAGATGTCCATTCATGATCACTGACACCGGAATATATTTCCTTGCATGGCAAAGGGAAATTGGCTGATGTGATTAAGATAATGATCTTGAGATAGGAGATTACACTGGACCCAATGTAATCGCAAGGGCCCTTCCAAGAGGGACACAAGAATACTAGAAAAGAAGATGTGATAGAAGCAGAGGTTGAAATGTAGCAGTCAAGAGCCAAGACATCCCAATGTCTGCAGGAACTGGAAAAAGGCAAAGAAATGGATCCTCCTGCAGAGCCTCAGACAGAACGTGGCCTTGCAGGCACCCTGAGTGAAGCCATGGCATTTATGGTGATTTGTAACAACAGCAATGGGCATCTGAAACTCTATTCAAGTTCATAGGTCCTTGAATGCCATCCACTAGCCTTCCGAGTTCATTATCCCCAAGGTAAGGACCCTTTCAGAGAGGTGAATTCCCTGCAAAGGATCTCAGTTCCTTCATCTACCACACAATGGTGGTTTGTCATAAGGCACATGACCTTCCTTGCTGCTCTGTTACAGATTTCACTGGCAGTCATCGCCTCTGTCAGTCTAGCTCAGGAGAGCTCAGCACCTAGCATTAGACCCGAGAGTACTGTGGCACGTTCCCACACCAACCCCACTCTCACCTCAAACTCGGGAGGGCAGACCTTACCAGCCAGGAGGCAGGCCACCTTAGAGGGGCCTGCAGTAAATCTTGGTGCACTGTAACTAAATGGCTGGGGATCAGGGAGGGTGGGTGGTGACAGGGTGTGGACAACGGGCCAACTATAATGATTCAGGAATGATCAAACAGGACATTCTACCTTCAGTGTTCTGATTTGAATATGAAATGCCCCCACAGCCTCCTGTGTAAAGTCTTGGTCCCCAGCTGCTGGTACTGTTTGGGGAGAGGCTGTAAACTTTAGTTGGTGGGCTTAGCTGGAGGAAGTAGGTTACTGTGGCTGTGTCCTGGGGCTGAACCTTTCCCCAATCCCTTCCCTTCTTAGTGTGCTTTCTGATCACCACGAGGTGCACAACTTTCTGCCACACACGTGCATGCCACCATGTTGCTCCGCCTCAGCACAGGCCCATGGCAATGGAGCAGCCAATTGTGGGCTGAAATCTCTGGAACCATGAGTCAAAGAACTCCCTCCTCCTTTCAGGTTGTTCTGTTAGATATTTGGTCACAGGAAGGAAAAGTGTGACTGACAAATTCAGAAATACTGATTGCTGTTCATAAGCCTCAGAGAGTAGTCTCCCACTATCCATAGAGGGGATCTTCCAGGTCCCTCAGTGAATGCCCGAAGCCATGGAGAGGACCAAGCCTTATAAACACTATGACTTTTCCTATACACACGTACTTCCAATAATATACAATTTATAAATGAGTCACAGTAAGAGATTAGTAATAATGGATAGTAAAATAGAGCAATTATAGCAATATGTTTTAATAAAAGTTATGGGAATATGGTGTCTCTTCCTTTCTCTCATAAACTATCTGATTGTATTTTACCTTTTCACTTAAAGGAAGCAGTTTCTGGCTTCTCTTTGGATTATTCAAATTGCTTACTAGCATTACTTCTCTTGAGCTAAGAGACCATTATTAAGGTTACTTGAACACAGCCCTGTAATACTGTGACAGTTGATCTGATAACAGAGACAGTTACTGTGTAGCTAACAGACAGGTAGTCTGAGTACACTGGTAGAAGGGATGGTTCACATTCTGGGCAGGATGGAGCAGGGTGGCACAAGATTTCATCGTGGTACTCGAAACAGCATGCAATTTAAAACATGGATTATTTCTTTCTGTAATTTTCCAGCTAATATTTTCAGACTATGGTTGATCATGAGTAACTAAAACCACAGAAAACAAAATTCTGAGTAAAAAGGGACTAGTGTAATACAGTTGGAGTAAAGAGATAAGCACAAGAAATGCAAGCAGGCAAAGGGAAGGATTTTGCAGTGTGGTTACTATGAAGAATGTTGTGGAATTTTAGGGGAGATACAAATCAACAAAACATAGTCATGGAAGGTTTTTTGAAAGAGGTGGGAAGTGAGATAGTTCTTAATGGGCAGTCAGTGTTTGAACAGCCAGACAGAGCAAAGGAAAGGCATTATAGGTTATGAAAGGAAGTGAATCAACATGTGGAGGATGGAAGAAGTGAGTCAGCTTGTGTGAGCTAAGTATACTGAGTTAATTAATTTATACTTGTTCCCAGTGCCTGGCACAGGGGTTACCACATGGCCTTTACCCTCAAGCACAACATGGTAGTGGTGTCAGAGACATGTGAGAAGATTGTGTGCTGTCATGTCCAGCGAGAAAGATTTACCGTATATTCTTGGATCTACTCTACATGGAATCTAATACTAAATTATTGCATTGTATTGTTTTTATGACAAGTAGAACAGTTCTGTAATTTTCCCCCAAACCAGCTCTCTACTGCGAATCCAATCCACATGCGATTCTAATCCACATCTGATTTTTAGCCCTTTGAAACTGTTGAAGCGCTACAGATCATATTCTGGAATATTTGGTATCCCCAAGGGTCTGGAGCCCTGAGGACAGTGGTTGTTTCTGGAGAGTTGGCAGGGATGGAAGGGGCATTGTGGAAAAAGCACTGCTGGGGAGGGGACAGGGCAGCACAGTGGGAGAGGGCAGAGAAGGTGGCCTTGGAGCAGTGCTAGCCGAGAGCCTGGGGAGGTCCAGGATACACTCAGCCTTTCCCCAGAAACACAGGCAGCTGGACGAGGAGGCAAGGCAGGAAAGCACAGTGTTCATGTGGTGTCACTATGTTTTACTAATCCTTTATTGCTTTCCTTAAATAGGCCAAATCCTTCAAAACACAGGCTGTGAAGTTCATTGATTTTTGTAGTGCAGAATTTTGCCACATTACTAAAAATCCATTTTGAATTTATAAAAGCTCAAGCTGAAACAGCTGGTCAGCCTTTCCTTATTGAATGAGAAAGTGAAGGAGAGGCTTCAGACAACAGACAAGAAGCAGAAGAAATTGCAGAAATTCTCCAAACTATAACCCTTACAAGCAAACCCTTTCTCTATGCCCTTTTGCTAAGTGTTTAGGGGATGGTTCAGGATCGGAGGCTTTGTTTGTTGCTGTTTTATTTTCCCCCAAGTATGGTTGACTTGGATGCTAGTAGGTAGTTGTTGTTGTTGTTAGGTGCCGTCGAGTCGGTATCCGACTCATAGCGACCCTCATAGGGTTTTCAATGGCTGAGTGCTTCGGGATTGCCTTGGGAGTGGATTGCCAGGCCCTTCTCCCATTTTTGCGGTGCTGGGAATTGAACTCGGGGCCTCAGAGACTACAGCGCAGCGCTCTACCCACTGAGCTAAATCCGTAGAGTGGATACTTTATGCTTGGAAGAACATCAAAAAGGATGTTCATTCTTTCTTGGAAATTGCCACTCCATCTAATTAAAATGGGCCTGCTTGGTCCACAGGAGGCAGGGGAAACTTAAGTGGTTCAGGAGTTTCCAATACAGAGAATTTGACAGAACAAGATCGAGTTAACAGTTGTGCTGGGAGTGATCCAAAACAGCAAAATGAGCTGAGCAGTGGGGGGCCATGAGATCGAAGCACTGTTCTAGATGTGAATGGCACCCAAGCAGACATCCCGGCACCTGTTCCATCTGCAGCCCCTGCAGGGGTTGGAAGCTGGGTGGGAAAGGCCCCTTGGTGCACTGCAGTGTTTCCACTTGCACTTGAGTATGGAAGGATGGACCTTTGATGCTGGAGAAGAACTCACCGAAAGAAAAAGAGCCCCATAACCTGGGTCATCTCTACCACCTTGTACGGGAATGTCATTCCCTGTTACAAGAGTATGCCCTTGCAATCTGCTCAGGCGAGTGCAGCACAGGGCACCTGGCCCACCTCCCTGCTGTCTGTCCTCACAAGCAGGAGACATGGTCTTTCTGCTGTGGCACAAGAAGGGTGGGTTCACATAGCACCTCTCTGCATGGGCTATCAGGAGAGATCTGCTAGCCATGGGGAGCCAAGGCATGCTTTGGAAAACAATCCTGGAGGGCGGAGTTAAGATGGCGGACAGATAACACACACCTTCTGTTCCGGAGCAATAAGAAGCCTCGATTAGGGATTTAAAAGTCAAATTGAATAAATAGAAACAGAGATAATTTAGTTTGAGAGATAGAGAATGAAACTAGGCGTACACTGAAATCAAGGATTAGGCTTCAGAGGAGCTACACAGTGGCCAGCAGCGGGACCGCCGCCATTTCGCCATCACACAGGGAGCGGATAGAATCCCAGAGACTTGGAGGGGATTTCGCGCACATGCACCCACGGCCCGGACCCAACATGGAGTGCAACCTTGGCAACACACTCTCACCCCGCCTGCGGGACACAGTCTGCAGTTCCTAGGTGAGTCACCGTGAGGGGGCACACAAATGCCCTCCATAGCGGCCGCGGAGCGAACGGGGGGAAGCCGGTGCCAGCGATCCACGACTAGAGCTGAGACGCGGCTCCCCTCCCTTCTGTTGCAGCGGGTCAGGCCTACGGTCACTAACTCCACAGAAATTTGGGCACACATATATCCGGATCCCAGACACATCAGAGGTGAGCCCAAATCACCCCACTGTGCTGCGGAGAGATCTGGGGCTTGTGGAGGCAGCTAAGTTGCGCGTGGCCGGGGAGCTCCTTTGCGGGGGAAACTGGCGGCACAGCTCGCCCCTGGCGGAGAAGTTCCGAGCGCGACCATGGCACACAACAAGGCTGTGGGGAGGAAATCTCTGATTTGGGGAATTGGCGCCCGATCTACATGGCACAGGGAGAACTTCAGGGAAGACCCCACAGGTTCCACTCCCTCTCGAACAGTACAGTAGTCGCGGAGTGTTTCGTGGAACAGTCTCTTTGGGCACTCGGGGCCCCAATTAAATCCAGATTGTTATGAAGAGCTTGGCTATATGGACCCAATGAGACCGATGGTTACTGCGGATTGTGTGGAAATACTGCCACCCTGAGCTCTGTCGGGAACATTGCACCCTGCATTATAGAATCCACCTGGTCGAACTGGATGTAATAGTTCAGACTCCATCCTCAAGATAATATGTTTTTACTGTTAACAGGGTCTTGAGCCTGCTTCCTTTGTGGAAGCTGGATTGACACTCTGTGGCCCCAGCCCATACGTTTTTTGCTTTTTGAGATAGGCTCTTGTTGGTCTGCACAGATTTTGGGCTTGAGACCCTCCTGCCCCCATCCCACAAGTCACAGTGATTCCAGGCATACTTCATTGCACCTGATTGCAAGAATTGTTATATGTATGGGGAAGAGTCTATGCATGAGGTCTGGAATTTTATATTTTATTCTATTTTTTCTCTTTTCTTTGTATTTTACTTTTTTAAAATTTTTATCTTAATTTTATTAGTACTATAATTTTTTTTCTTCTTCTTTTCTTTCCTTCTATGGGTGTTTGAATTCAGGGCTCTGTGCCTGCTTATCTGGTAGGTGCTGGATTGCCGCACTGCACCCCAGGACCCCTTTTTTTTTCTTTTTTTTTTTCTTTTTGAAACAGGGTCTAATTGGGTTGCACAGAAATCGGGCTTGCATCCCTCCTACCTCCTACCCCCAAGCTGCTGGGATTGCAGGTGTGCACCACTGCACCCGACTACAAGTGTTTTTATTAATGTTTGGGAGAGAGCATATGTGAGATTTGCCTCTTTTTTGTCCTTTCTTTCTTTTCTTTCTTTCTTTTTTTTCCTTTTTATTTTTCTCTTTTTCTTCCCTATTTTTCCTCCTTTCTTCTCTTACTCCCTTCCCTTTTTCTACCCTCCTTCTCTATTTCTTAAGCTATATATGTGTCATTGTTCTAATAATTTATCCCTTAAATCTCAACCTTAATATTAACTTTGACAGTAATTTCTATTAACCTCTGTCCTCTAACTCTTCCTTCCACCTCTTCTATCACCAGATCCCCCCTATTTCTTACCCCACAGAAGAGAAACAGATCTATTGCCTCCCTAACCCTTACCCGCCCTGGAGTTGGACTGGTAGATTCTGTTTTCCGGACCCCGCTATGGGAAAATCAAATAAAATGACAAAAACCACAAGGGGGCAGGATGAAGCTGAAGGCTTCACAGATCATACAAACACAAACGACTCGCATTTACTAGAGATCTCTGAGTCGGAGTTCAGAGTCATGGTTATAAGCATGCTAAGAGAAATAAAGACAAATACTACAAATACACTGGAGATAATTGAAAGAAAGTTTTCTAATTTGGAAGCTGCTCTGTCATCCCAGTTAGAAATGATTAAGAAAAATCAAGCCACTTTGCTTGATACTCAATCCAAATTATCAGAATTGAACATGGCTAAAGAATCCTTCTCTTCAAGAATGGATGAATCAGAGCAAAGGATCTCTGAGGCAGAAGATGACATAAATGAGCTGAAACACAAGCAACTAGAAATGGGATCAATGATAAAAGTTTTAAAAAAAGATTTCCAAGAGAACTCTGATAGAGTGAAAAGAAGGAATATAAGAATCATGGGTATTCCTGAACGAGAAGAAAGAATCACTGGAGACCTTCACAACCTAGTAAATGATATCCTCAAGGAAAATTTCCCAAAGATAGCAAAGGAAATGGATACATACACCACTGAGACTTTCAGGACTCCCAGGAAGGCTGATTTAAATAGATCATCTTCGAGACACATCGTACCTCGATTTCTATCACTAGATACCAGAGACGCCATCCTGCAAGCAGCAAGACAGAAGTCCCTTATTACTTATAAAAAACAGCCAATAAAAATTATTGCAGACTTTTCCATATCAAGACTGAAAGCTAGAAAGGAATGGTCACAGGTGATTCAAATACTAAGAAAAATCAATCTCCAGTCTAGACTAATATATCCAGCAAAATTATCGTTGATAATAGATGAGGAATATAAGACATTTAATGACATTGAAGCTTTTAAATGCTATGCAACAACCAAACCAGCACTGGAGAGGATAATAAATCAAATACCACATACAGAAGAGTCAAGACAACCATACAAAGGAAATCAAAGAATCGATTAACTGAGATGAGTCCAACACAAGAAGGTCCAAAGCAAACATGAATCATTAATCAGTAACAGGTAATGATTGGATAAATGACAATAAATGTTCCTCAATAATCTCTATTAATGTAAATGGTCTTAACTCACCAATTAAGAGACAGAGATTGGCTAATTGGATCAAAAAACACAAACCATCAATATGTGGTATTCAAGAAACTCATCTAACCCACAAAGACGGGAATAAACTGAGAGTTAAGGGCTGGAA
>VMDO01022969.1:0-12500 GCA_007922755.1 Pedetes capensis
CCATGCCACTTCTGCCACTTCCCTACAGCCAAAATGACCATTACAGGTAAACATTTTGAATAGGTTCAGGACATCAAGGCAGACACGACACTGCAACTAAAGACACCCACAAAAGAGGGCTTCCAGAATTGCTTCAGAAAGTGGGAAGAATAATAGGATAAGTGTGTTTGAAGTCAGGAGGAGTATTTTGAGGAGAGTAAATGAAAATGTGTTTTAGAGTAATAAATATATTTTTTAAAAATTTAAACATTCTTTCATCACACCTTATACATATATATATAAACATGATATTTTGGGGAGAAATCACAGGAAAAAGTCTTTGCTGTTGCGGGCCAGCCAAAGATTTTTTGGATACAACATCAGAAGCATAAAGCAAAGAAATCATAAACTTGTTGTTAGGTGCCTTTGAGTCAGTTATCTGACTCATAGCGACCCTCATAGGGTGTTCAATGGCTCACTGTTTTGGGATTGCCTTGGGAGTAGATTGCCAGGTCCCTCTCCCATTTTTGCGGTGCTGAGAATTGAACTCAGGACTTCAGAGACTGCAGCACAGCGCTCTACCAACTGAGCTAAATCCTAACCCAGTATCATAAATTTAGTTTCATTAAAATCATGAATATCTTAGCTTGGCACAGTGGCCCACACCTGTAATCCCAGAGACTTGGGAAGCAGAGGCAGAAAGATCATAAGTTTGAGGCCAACGGCAGCCCATGTAACTAAGTGGGACACTGTCTCAAGGTAAAAAATTTTTAAATTGGGGAGGGGGCTGAGGGTACAGCTCAGTGGTAGAGTGCATGCAAAAAGAATGCACGATGTCCTGGGTTCAGCACCCCTTTATTGTTCTTAGGTGCCATGGAGTAGGGTCTGATTCATACAGACCTTATGTACAACAGAGTGAAACACTACTAAACTCTGTGCAATGCCTGGCACTATACTACAAAAAATAAAATAAAATAAAATAATGAATAATGAATATCTTAGGCAGGCACCATGGTGCATATCTATAACCCCATCAGCAAGGGAGACTGAGGCAAGAGGATCATGAGTATGAGGCTGGGGTGCAGCTCATGACAGAGCACTTGTCTAACATGTGTGATGCCCTGGGTTCAACCCTTTGTTATTGCAAAAAAAATATGAATGTCTTGGCTTCAAAATACATGTTAAGATAGTGAAAGACAAGCCACAGATCATAAGAGAGTATTATCAAGTCATATATATGATAAAGTATTTGTACCCAAAATATATGAGGAACTCCATAAATTCAATAATTGGAAAATAATAAACATAATTATTAAAATGGATAAAATATGTGAACATATTTTTCATAAAAATTTATGCACTGCCAAAAGAACACAATGAAATGTGCTCTAAATCATTCACCTCTGGGGAAGAAAAGTTAAAATCTCAATGAAATTGCACTATATCCCCTCAAGGATGCCTATAGTTATAGTCATCATACAGATTGTTGGCAAGGATGTGAAGAAATAAAAACACTACAGTGGGAATGTAAAATGTTATAACTACTTTGAAAAAATATGGCAATTTCTTAACATGTTTCTTACATATAGACTTACTTTATAATCCTGTGTTTGACCTTTAGAGATTTACTCAAGATAAACAAAAATATAGCCATACAAAGACCTGTGAGCAAATGTTTATAGCTGGTCAATTTTTAATTACCAGAAATTTCAAGCAACCCAAATATGTATCAACAGGTAAATGGGTAAATAAATTACTGAATATCCATGCAATGAAATACTAAGCCATAGAGTGGATAATGCATTGAATGAGTAACTGCATGGATGAAGCTAAAAATAATTGAGTTTACTTAAAGAAGCCAGACTAAAAAAGATTATACATACTATACTTTCTGTATAAAACTCTGGAAAATAAAAACTTATGCAGTGAAATAATTGCCTAGGAATGCTGAGGGTCAGGCAGAGAGGAGACAGGAAAGACCCTTTCTAGAAATGTTGGATCTCGACTATGGTTCTGGCTTCACAGATTTACATGCATCAGAACCTGTCCAATTGTTGTTGATGTTGTTGTTAGGTGCCGTCAATTTGGGTCCAACTCATCGCAACCCTATGTACAACAGAACAAAATACTCCCTGACACTGTACCATGCCTAGCACTATTTCTGTGCTTCTCTGCTATTCATAGGGTTTTCAATGGCTGATTGCTTTTTGGGAATGGACTGCCAGGTCTTTCTCCCAAGCTTACAGCACCTGGTGTTCCCAGGGTGTCTCCTATCTACCCGGCCAGACCCTGCTTGGCTTCTAAGATCTGACAGCATCCAATGGATACCAGTGTGGTATGGCTGTAGGTAAAAGGTGTAGCCCAGGCTGGCCTCAAATTCATGATCCTCCTGCCTCATCCTCTTCAGCAAGTCTATTACCAGCCTCTATCACTATAGCTGGTCCTATCCAATTAGGCATCTGAAACAAAAGTTTACCATATTTCAATTAAAATTTACAAAAATGTTTTAAAATTATATCTAAAAGAGATTTGGGGCCCAAATTACATGCTCCCATTTGTTGTTAGGTGCCATGGAGTCAATTCTGACTCATAGCGGCCCTCATAGGGTTTTCAATGGTTGATTGTTTCAGGATTGCTTCAGGAGTGGATTGCCATGTTCTTCTTCTGCTTTTGTGGTGCTGGGGATTGAACACAGGGGCCTCAGGGAGTGCAAAGCGGAACTCTATCAACTGAGCTAAACCCCAGCCCACTTGTTCCCGGTAGGGACCAAAAACTGACCCAGGAGAAGAGGGCAGGTATAACTGTTTTGCCAAAGAAATCCAGGAATTGGCCTGTCATTGCTCTGTTATTCCGGGTAGTTTGCTGATAACAAAACATAGAGTGGAGTTCATCACCAGAAACCCCGATGCTCGCGATGTTTTCCCACAAGCTGGTCTCCTTGCTCTAACCTCAGTTTCTCAGTTTCCTACTCTAAAACATAAACACACTAATACCAAGATTCCATGATTTTTCTTCTCCCAGGCATCAGTCAGGTTAGTTAGCTAAGAATGTTGCATTTCTAGCACAGATAATAACCATGTTTCTTTTTCTTCCAGAATGATTCTCATCGGGCCCAAATGTCTTCATTCTCTCTTTTACCACATATCCCCCAGAGTTTAAATAACAGCTGTGGTGTTTGCTGTAATTTTACACAGTTTGGCCTCATGGCAGTGTGGTATCTTTGAGCCACAATTAAGCTATGTCTTTAAAACAGCCTTGATTTAAATGATCCCTTACATATTAACCACTGAAATGCTCGTTGTATAGGAGGAGCTCTTGCATTAAATGTGCTCCCACGGGATATAAATAGTATAAACATTTTCCAGTGGGATAAATGTGTTAAGAAGCCCTTACAAAATGATGTTATACTTTAGTGCAGATTATAAAAAACAATTTTATGCAACTAATTTTATTTTTATTACTTATGACATACATAAGATGTGATATATTAGTAATTTCTAAAATATGTAAAATCAGGAAATCAATGTCAGTGATGATGTTATCTTTTGGGTTTATTTTGTATCTTTTATCTAATTTACCCACCCAGATAAGATATTAGTCTGGTATTTTTAATGTCTCACGACATGTACTAATGAACTTTACATCATTTCTCCTCAGAAAACATAGCAGAATATGAGATGGTTTATGCTGCCAAATGGAAGAGGACAAGGAACAGAACACTATCACAATCAGTCACAGCTGTTATGCTAGATGATATTACTAGCGATTAACAAAGGCTCACGTGCCTGGCATGCAGCTGTTGATCTAGAAAATTTGCTCTTTTACCTACTCACAGATTTGGAGAATGAAAAGTGATTTGCCCTGACATGAAATAGATGTGGCATGGAGAGCTCTGGGAACCACTGCTCTCCCTCCCTGTTCATTCTCAAGGGAGCTGCACCATGCGAAATTCAAAGAATATCTTATTTGTTCATTGCATTAATGGTATTCTGTTCATTGCACTATAACAGGTATTTGGGGTGTCTGGGTTAGATTCCTGTTGACCAGACTGTGAGGAATAAACCTAAAAAGACTCAGAGGTCACATCAATAAAGTTTTAGGCCTTCTGTGATCCATCCGAGATACCTTCTCTGTTACTCATCATTGATTGTTTTGTAACAAGCCATTGTGGCATAAAACATTAGCACTGTCTTCCACTTAGAGCAAGTCAGGGGGCTGAGACGGGATGACCCAGCAGATCTGGGTTTGGAATGTCCCATGAGGCTGCAGCCAAGGTGTCATCTGGGCTTCTTTCACCTGCAGGCCTGGCTGGCTGGGCTTGGCTACACTCCAAACACACCCCAATGTCCATTGGCTGGAGCCTCGGTTCCTCCCCACACAGGCCCCTCCATAGGCTGCGTATCCTCAGGCATAGGAGCTGGCTTCCTTCTCTCCAGGGCTGCCAGGATGAACTTTCACCTTTTGCGAAGAAGAGTATCAAGCACTGTGTGGAAATATTTTTAAAATCACTATGTTGTACAAGGTATTGCAACTTGTAGCTCAGCCTTCAAGAATCGCAATCTTTGCTAGCCTTCTAGGAGTTTGGGGGACATCATAGTCCATACTGTGGAATGCTTCTCTGACCCATTTTTTGGATGCTAAGGGAGCTATGGGTTTAAGAAAACTCTCTGCAGCAACTCGCCTTTGTCCTTTGTCCTGTGGTTTGACGGGCTCATGAACATAGCTATGGTGGCCAAGATGTGGACAATGCTGGATCCAGTAGCAGGGGTTGCCTCTCATCAAGACTCATGCAGCCATGGCCATTGCTGGATTATGACATGTCCACGTGAAAGAACAGCTTCCAGTCCCTCAAATGGCCCCAGTCTTGTAAGAGACTGACTGACCATCTGGTGATGAGTTGGTTTCAGGCACCTGGGCTCACATAGAGAATGGCAGGAATCACAATGGAGCAGGAGGCGTACGTTTACACGACAGTGTTCTGGGATGACTCTTAGCATTCCCAGGCCCAGCTGCAGCTGCACCTGGGCAGGGAGACCACAGCCTGGTAAGTACATGAAAATCAGAGGCTTGCACTCCTCCAAGATGTGAGACATGGCAGAAGACAAGTATCGTGGGCAAGAGCATAGTAGGCTAGAGATGACCCACATTTACAAAGGGTAGTGGAAGGAGCGAGTGGATATTGTTGTTACTGGGTGTCCAAAGGCAGTTGTTTCCAGGATCCCTCATGTGTACCAAAATTCATAGTTCTTAAGTCCCTTATAACCTATGCATATCCTCCTTTAAATAAATCATCTCTAGATCACTTATAATGCCTTGTTGTTGTTAGGTGCTATCAAGTCAGGTCCATCTCATAGCAACCCTATGTACAACAGAAGGAAACACTGCCCAATGCTGTACCATGCCTGGCACTATTGTCAGTGCTTCTCTGTTATTCAGAGGTTTTTCAATGTCAGACTTTTTCAGGAGTGGATTGCCAGATCCTACTCCCAAGCTTGCAGCACTTCGTGTTTCCAGGTGGTCTCTCATCCAATGACTAACCAGGCTGACCCTGCATAGCTTCCAAGATCAGACAGGATCAGATGTCAAGGTGCTGTGGCTGCAGACTACAATGCCTACCATAATGTAAACGCCATGTAAATAGTTGTTACACTGCATTGTCTCAGGAATAATGACAAAGAAAAATGTCTGTCCATGTTCAGGATGGAGGAAGTTTTTTGTATGTATTTTTCATTCCCCAGTTGGTTGAATCTGTGGTGTGGATCCCACTGGACCAGCTATGGAAGGGCCGTGAGTGTTGGAGGGGAGTGGCAAGTGTCAAGTATGGCCTTGAGCAAAACTGCCCTTGTGAAGGCTTTAGCTTTCCACCAACCTTCCTCTAGAGAGTTCCTGAGGGTTTTGACCAGAGAATCCTGGAAGTGCTACACTTGGACAGAGTGAGATTAACATGAGCCAAATGGATGTGAGAAATTCAGAGACACACACAGCAGGCACTGCTAGTGTTCTCAGGTTTTCTCTGCTCCTCTGTGCACTGTCACCTAGCTGCTGCAAATGCAGAAGATCCTGGATCATACCTTCATGCTTTCTCTGGAGAGTTCCACATTGCTGAGAGGGACAC
The DNA here is from genome assembly GCA_007922755.1 of Pedetes capensis. NCBI lineage: Eukaryota > Metazoa > Chordata > Mammalia > Rodentia > Pedetidae > Pedetes > Pedetes capensis. The sequence continues at coordinate 6,095 of VMDO01022969.1, forward strand.
CTCACTCTGACGTGTCTGGGTGGTGCCAGTGGCCTCCGCCCTCACAGTCAGTACTCACCCTGGGCTTCCGCAGATTGGTGCTGCCATGCAGTTTGACCACCCTACCTCAGGTGGTATTTCTGCAGGAACATGGGAGCTGCCAACACGCGCTCCAATCTCCCCACCCCTGGATGAGCCAAAGCCAGCCTTCATGGATGCACATCTCCACATCGGTGCTGTGCGGTCCATTCTGCTTCCCTCACTCCATCCAGTCCCCTCCTACCTCTAGAGCACTTGACTTAAAAATTGGGCTTCAAGGAAGCTGAGATAGCTTCTTTTTGCTCCCCTCAGAGAATCCCACTGAGATAACGTACTTGTCACGGATGTCTTCAGGAGCATGCGCCCAGTATAAGAGGAGCAAGAATCTAAATCTCATTCCCCATAAATTTACTTTAAGCAAAATCTGAGATTACTAGAGAAGATGAGCTATGCATTCCATAATGATGGGGACACACTTTGGGAGATATGTGACTAGTCAGGTTGATTGTGGGACCATCACAGAGCACACCACACATGTGGGTCAGTCGCTCAACCTGGCCCCTTGACTCAGTCAAGAGATGATAAGAATGGGGTGGATAAGGCCTCTGCTGGCATAACACAGCATAATCTTATGAACAATTGATTTTATATGCATAAGCATACTCTAAAACAATGACAGGATACACAGTATAGTAAGTACATAAACCAGCAACGTAATTATTTCTGATCATTTTGAACTAGTGTGAACTGCGAGTGATTGTGCTTGCTAGACTTCTATATGGCTGGCAATGCAGTGGTCTTGCAGCAGCAGTCTTGCAGCACCATCACCACAAACATAGGAGAAATGCACTGTGCTATGACATCACTATGGATATGACATCCCTGGGCAACAGGGATTGTTCAGGTCCATTACAGCCTTATGAGGTCATAGCTGTGACCTGCTGGTTACCAAATGTCATTAGTCCATTACATGACTGCATTCTACAATGAAATGGGCAATGTGAAATACTCAAATGTAGAGGTTAGCTGCTGATAATTACTCGGTCTTTTAAAGTTGATTTTATACAGATTACTTTAATCCAGCAATAACAGATAACTTTGCAGAAATTAATCTAGAAATAACAGACAACTTTGTTCTTTATACTTTCAATATGTTTTCACAAGTGACTCCTCCCTGACCATACATGTCCTTCAGACCCAGCCTGAAGGCCATCTTTACCATAGAACCATTAGTGGACTATCAGGTGGGATATTTTACTCTTCCTGCTGTGAGTTTTTCTGGCACTTTCTATGTAGCTGGTTTTATCTTCTATGTGTGGTCTAAGTATTGAAATACATCCTATTCCTGGGCCCATCAGGCTGTATGTCATTGGATGGCTTCAGGTCTGACTGTCTGTTTTTTGGAATTCCTCCCAGAGGCCAACCAAAGTGCTTCCAACCACAAATTATTGAGGGTCAGATAAGAGGAGCCAAACTTCATAGTCTGATGGTGTGTTATCTGAAGATGCAGCATATTTGAATAGCTACAAGAAGAAATGTGTTATTTTGAGAATGTACTTGTTTGTAAGTGGCCAGTATGATTGTCTGTACCAGGGATGGGGAGAAAGGAGAAACTGGAAAGGAACAAAGAAACCACATGATTTTGGCCATGTATGAAGCATTACAAAGGATGAGCCATTGATACTTATAACATCTTAATAGACAAGAATCATTCATTCCCTTTTACAAAGATGGAAATCTGAGTTAGAATTGCAAAGGAACTCGGGTGTGATTATCTGAACTCAGGAGAGGTGATTTGAAACTTACCCTCTTTTCACTATACCTGTCTCCTGCTGAGACCCAAGTAACCTGGAACTATGTGATTTAACCACCATTAGAGACAAATTTCCTTGATGAAAACATTATTCATTTACATAAACACTGAACACTCACAATGCCTAAGGTTTTGGGAAAAACGCTAAGAAACATGCAAACAACATATTGTAAGTCAAAATACTTCTCAAATGCTGTTATCTTTCTATACTTAAAAAAAAGGAAAGCTTTTGCTGAGATATGTATGTACAAGAATTCTGTTATCATATCACTCAGGACCCACTCACCATGCACATGTTATTTTTAAGTTCACTAGAGTTTTAAGTAGCACAATATTTACATTTTTAAGATTTAGGATTTGAAAGCCATGATTTAAATCCAGAACTGACCACTGAGAAGTACCTCTGATGTCGTGCACAAATTCACTTCTTAAAATATCAGTTTATTTCCCAGCAAAATGAGCATCCTTGTAAGTCTTATAGGTCTTACATAAGATTTATGTAAAATACTTACGGGAACTCTAGCACATGATATGATTTGTTTTTTGTTGGGTGCTGAGGAGTCAGATGTGATTAATAAGGACCTTATGACCAACAGAACAAAACTACCCAGCATGGTGCCATGCACAGGGTCTTTTTATGTTTGAGTCCATTGCTGCAGTCGCTGTTTCTTCTCACTTCGAGTCAGGCCACATCAGCAAAAGGAGGTCCCAGGGGCTCTACTCCATTCCTTTATTTTGGTTGACCCTAGTTTGAGGAGGGAGAAGGACCACTTCCAATACAATTAGCCATTGAAAACCCTATGAATAGCAGAGAAGCACTGACATAGTGCTAGGCGTGGCACTGTGTTGGAGAGTGTTTGTTTTGTTCTATTGTACATAGGGTGACTGAGTCAGACCTGACTTAAGGGCACCTAACAACAACAACAGCATACTTTGAAGAGAAAACTTTTTCCCAGTGGTCTGTTGAATACCTTCCAATCTGGAGGTGGGGCTTGTTTCTGGCACTATATTTAACAGTGCATCTCTGCTATTCATAGGGTTTTCAATGGCTATATTGTTTTGGGCATGGGCTTCTGGGTCCTTCTCCCTAGTCTGTCTCAGTGTGGAAGTTCAGCTGAAACCTATCCACCATGGGTGGCCCTGCTGGTATCTGAAATACCGGTCACACAGCTTTCAGCAACACGCAAGTCCCCACAACATGACAAGCTGACAGACGTGTAAGGGTGGCACATGATAAGTATTCAGTAAATTGTCATGTGACTGGATATTTAATATTTAAGATTGATTCTTCCTAATACAGAAATATCAGAAAGATTGAATAATTTGTTTTCCTGATCCGCCTCTCTCTCTCTCACACATACTCTCTCCTGTACCCCTAGAACATGAGGAAGGATTTGAGTACAGCAGGATTTTGAGAAAGACTGGAACTTCTGTTCTACAACCCCCATCAGAGTTAAATACTTTTATTTTAAGAAAGCCTGCAGCTGTACCACTGTGGCATCTGATTCCCTCAGATTTTGGAAGCTAAGCAGGATCGGACCTGGTTAGTTCTTGGATGGGAGACCACCTGGGAATACCAGGTAGTGTAGGTTGGGAGAAGGACCTCGCAACCCACTCCCAAAAAACAATCTGCCATTGAAAACCATATGAATAGCTGAGAAGTAGTAACAATACTGTTTTGCCTGTTGTACAAAAGGTTGCTATGAGTTGGATACTGACTCTATGGCACCTAACAACAACAACAACAATTTTAAGAAAGAGCTGAATGGTCCTAGAGGTAAGAAGTTTACAATTAGAGTATGGAAGAAGGAGAAGAGGAAGGTAGCTAATTTGAGGAACTTCCTCTTGATATTGAGAAAGTAAACAGAAGTCAGAAAATTTTAACAGGGTCAACCTGCCTCACTTTTTGGAAATGCATTAGGATTCCAAATTCTGACCTGGAAAGGTCTTTTTCCTTAAAGTTGTTCTAGGAACAGTAGGGCCACCAACTTCAAGTGTAACAGTAGTGGTGACCATCTTTTGACCCAAGCTCCTGGTACTGTGGCACAAATAAGGACTGCATGGTCTTCAGATAACCATAGGGCATTGACCAGGGGTAAAACAATGAGATAAATTAATTTATCAGGTAGAATTTCCTACAGGATCGGTAGAAAGGGAAGTGGCTGAGTACACCGTACTAGAAAAATGAAAGACCAAAGCCTTTTTACAAGCTCACAATGTAAAACAAAACTCACACAGGCTGAGTAGTTCTTGTTATTACTCCCCACTCCTACCCTTAAGGTATCCTGTGAACTCATGTAATAGCAGAAAAAAGAACCAAATTCATTCCCATTGAGAGGTACATACTTTTAAAAAAATGTTCTATTTCTTTTGTGAATTGTTTTAATGTTCTAAGATAATAAAGAAGAAACAACCTTCCCTACTGTAGCTGGGTTTTGCAAATATGACAGTCTCAAGTTGGCAGATGCCTGTGATTTTTAATGAAGAAGGCAAAACTTTGGAAGTACATCAAACATTTTGGGTTAGAAAAGAGAAGTTAGAGAAAATAAAAAGATAGGTTTCCAGGGACGGCCTGATCAGAGGAAGTCAAGAGAAGAGGGAAGCACACATACTGCTCATGCTCACAAGGGGAGCTCCAATTGCTTTTTCAGCACTGAAAACAAACTGCAGAGAGCTCAACTCAATAAAGATAGATGGAGTATGTTCCAAGTACCCAGCATTATACCAGGCAGTGGAGGACCAGCAATAACCAAAATGTAATTGCTGTCTTTGGGGAGCTAATAGCAACTTGTATAGATACAAAACAAGATGGTAATTAAAAGAGAGAGAGAGAAAGAGAGAGAGATGCATGCAAAGGAAGCACATAAGAAGTGTATCTGGCATCCTAGAGAGGATAATTTCTAGTTTAAGGATGACTAAGTATTAGCCACCTGCAGCCTTATCACTGTGGCATCTGATCCTGTCAGATCTCAGAAGCTAAGACGGTTCGGGCCTGGTTAGTACTTGGATGGGAGACCGCCTGGGAACACCAGGTGCTGTAGGCTTGGAAGAAGGATCTTGCAACCCACTCCCAAAAAACATTCAACCATTGAAAACTCTATGAATAGCAGAGAAGCACCGACAATTGTGTTTTGCCTGCTGTATGTAGGGTTGCTATGAGTTGGATACTCACTGATGGCACTTAACAAGAACAGGAAGGGATTAGCCAGACAGCAGGGGGAAATGAAAGATAAGGAAAAGGGCATGAGAATGAAAGGAAAAGGAAAATCTTAGGTGATGTGTGCAGGGAAACGGTAACAGTTAGAACATGAGATAGGGAAGTCCTAGCTGGAAATACTGAAGTGGTAATGTTCTCCATGACTGAAGCCTCTAACCCTTGCAGAGTGCTTGCTGTGTGCTGGGAGTTATCCTCAGACCCTTACTTAGATGTAATATATTTACTTAGATGTAATCAGCACACTAAGTTTATGAGATGCTCATGGTTGTCCCTTGTTCACAGCAACAACATATGGCACCATCTACTCAAGAGAGAAAGGGGGGTGGTAATTAATAAACGTGCTAATGTGAAAGGTACACAGCAGGATGCTCAGGGAGGACCAGAAGGAATGGTCACCTGGCCCTTTTCCATTGATTAAAACAAAAGAAGGTGCAGAAAGTTTGCCACACAGCAGAGGGCTCACCAGTGTCAAGTGCTGGGGATCTGAGGCAGGCAGGGTTGGGAAGGAGCGAGAGCGAGACACAGACAGAAGGACTGAGGGAACATGCCACACATGGAGGGTGAAGTTGGTGACACTTGGAGTTGGAAGGGATATTGGCGATGGAGGAGACACCCAGGCCACCCAGGATGCTGGCTGAGGGCAGTGTGTGGCTGGTGAGAAGATACCTGGGGGAAGGAGAGAAAGTCCTCCAGAGAAAGAAGTCCAGTTGAGAATTGAAAAGGACCAGTTTGCTTTAAATGAGATGGTGCATCTCAGAGGTATGAAAGCAAAATATGTCCTCAGGATGCTGATGGGCACATCTCAAATTCAGCAAAGAAATTAGGAACAATAAGATATAGGGAAAGCTGGTATGCATATTGGAGTTAGTTAAAACACTGAGAGCAGATGAGACTATTGATGGATAATGTAAAAAAAATACTGCTAAAAGTTTAAGGGCCCTAGAAAGGAGAAGCAACATGTTACATCACCCATGCTACCCATATACATAAATCTCTAAATTGAATGGCACTTCAGTTCTTAATAAGCATGCATTCAAGGAAGTCTAGTCCAGTATCTCAAAACAACTTAAAAGTTATTATCTTGCTATGTAAATTCCACAATACATGATTTCCATTCAGCATGCCCAACCTTTCTCAAAGTCTCCTCCTGCATCTCCAATCCTTTTATGTCCTCACCTGTTCCCCAAACTCACCAAAGCTCAAAGCCTTTTTTGCACCTCATACATTTGGCACAGTCTTGCTGTGTGCATTCTGAGGCCCTGGTTTTGATTCCAGCACTGCAAAAATGAAAGAATGACCTGCCAGCCCACTCCCAAAACAATCTCGAAAACCAGTGCCATTGAAAACCCTATGAATAA
>VMDO01022969.1:17500-32534 GCA_007922755.1 Pedetes capensis
ACCAGAGGCAGTTTCTATAATTTGGCGAGGCCTTTTCTCAAAAAAAAGTAAAAAAAAAAAAAAAAAAATGACCTGGAGGTGCTGCTCAGTGGTCCAGCACTTGTAAAACATGTAAGTGTGAGGCCCTGGGTTCAACTCCCAGTACCGCGGGAAAAAAAAAAAAAAAAAAAAAAAAAACTATCAGAACATGATGCTGCTCTAGTCAAAATCCTCCAAGGTAACTCACTCATTCAGGAAAACCTTTGATTTTCCTAACAACTGGTTTGGGTCTTGCTGCAGCTGTGAACTCACCTGCCCCAACCACCCTATTTCTCATCCATGCCAGCCCTAATGGTTCTTTTTTGGCCTCCAAGCACACTGTTACATTGAGGTCGTATTCCCTTCCCCATCTCCCTTCACTACCTAGAGTTTCTCCATGTCTTTTCATGGTGGACAGGCTTCCGTTGAGCTTCCTAGACTAAACCTAGGGGGAAATACCTAGCAGCCCACTCTCAAAACAATGAGCCACTGAAAACCCTATGAATAACAGAGAAATACTGTCAAGATATAGTGTCAGAAAATGAGCCCCAAAGCTGGAAGGCATTCAAGAGACAACTGGGGAAGAGTTACCTCCTAAAAGGAGAGCCAACCTTAATGATGGGAATGGAGGAAAGCCCCTCGGACCTCCATTTGCTGATATGACATGACTCAAAATGAGAAGGAACACAGTGACGGCAACAATGGGCTCAAACATAAAAAGATCATGTGCATGGCACAGTGTCAGGGAGTGTTTCATTGTGTTATACATAGGGTCTCTATGAGTTAGAGCTGACTCAACAACACCCAACATAGCAATATCTTTTCAGGTGTGCACTCAAATGTAGTCTTATCAAACAGGTCTCTCCTTACCACTTTATGTAAAATAGCAGTTCCACTAAATCTCATCCCTTCCTGGAGCATGTGCCTCTATTTCTGTCCATGGTGCTTACCAACTGACACTTTCTTCATTGGACTGTTTTTTCCTTCCATCAGGATCACAGTTTGAAAATGAAATGTCTCCCACAGGTCTCTCCACTGAACTTTGGTCCATGGCTGGCGACACTGTTTTGAGAGACTGTGGGAACATTAGGTGGGGCCTGTCAGGATGAGGAAGTCATTGGGCAGGCCTTCTAGCTGTGAGACCCCTGCCTACTTCTTGTTTCACTTTATACCTGCACCCACAGAAAGATGAGCAGCTTTCCTCCGCTGCACCTCCCCCTACCACGATGCTCTGTCCAAGTACAATAGTCAGATGACCATGGGCTAAAGGTTCTGAAACTGCAAGCCAAATGAATCTTCCCTCCAGTAAGTTGTTTGTGCAGGTATTTTGTCACAACAATGAGAAAAGTAATTAATACAGCAAGGTAAGCAACATCTTTTTTCTGCATCCCTAGAGTTTAGTGTTGTTAGGTGCTGTCGAGTCGGTATCCAACTCATAGCGACCCTCATAGGGTTTTCAATGGCTGACTGTTTCGGGATTGCCTTGGGAGTGGATTGTCAGGTCCTTCTCCCATTTTTGTGGTGCTGGGAATCGAACTCGGGACCTCAGAGACTGCAGCGCAGCGCTCTACCAACTGAGCTAAATCCCAGCCCAGAGTTTAGTGTAGTACCTCATAAATGTGTAATATTCTATACACATTTGTTGAGTTAAATAATTAACTATATTTTTGTTAGTCAAATGTTCCCTTGTACCACTAAATCCAAAACTGATTTATTGACTGATTGATAAGCATAAAGGATGCAAAGTTTTGCTTCAACCAAATCTGTGAGTCCAAATTTAGACACCCATCCCAGCCACCCTCTTCCGTGGACCATGGCTGCCATTACCTCTGCATTTCTCAGCAAGAAACCTGGATGAGCCAGGTATGCTCTTTAATTTTCTTTCCCATGGCAATAGAGAAATTGCTCGAAAATATAATCCTGGAGCTATTTTAAATTCTTCTACCTTATTCATGATTTTAATTCTTAATAGTTCTCCATATGACAAATTCTGAACAGTTATGTTACATATGAGGAGAGTTGGCACTGGGCTACTAGAGGGCACGGTCCATTTTGGCCTTGATCTCAGGAACTTCCTGCCTCAGCCTCCTGAGTGCTAGGATTAGAAGCAGGCACCACGGCACCTGGATTGAAGAAAATGTTTATATAAATTCAGTGCAGTCTAAGTGTGCATTGTTTTAAAGCCTACATTACACAGCAACGTCCAGGGCCTTCACACTCCCTCACTGACTCACTCAGATCACATTCCAGCCCTGCACACTCCATAGTGTCCTACACAGCTGTACCATTTTTGTATTTTATATTTTTACTATACTGTTCTATATTTAAATATGTTTTGATAAACATATACTGTTTTACTATTATGTTTCATTACCTGTAGTATTCAGTATAGTAACATGCTGTGTAGGTTTGTAGTCCAGGAGCAAAATGCTACACCACCTAGCCTAGGTACGTACTAGGCCTTACTACCTAGGTTTGCACAATTGTAAGATATGCAATGATGAAATCATCTATACCACATTTTTAAAAGCTACCCCTCATTGTTAAGTGATGCATAACTGAATAGCCAATTACATTGTTTGGTAACTAATTACACCCTCTTTTAAAATTTTGCACCCCAATTATAATTGCAAAATAAATTAACACTCCTGCCAAGAATTAGTAGTGATTAGTGTATTTCAATTGAGTCATATATATATAATCAAAATAAGAGTGACACATACACCCACAAAGAATTAGGGGAGCAAAATCTTGTGTCTTGAATCCAGAGCCAGATTTAAAATTCTTTTTCCTTTTTGATTTCCAAATACTTTCATCCACGTCTGCAAATTTACAGAATCCTTAAAAGAATTTTAGTAATTCCCAGGGGCCATGCTTAAATCGTCTTTTATTAGTATTGAAATGAAGCCCTAAATAGTGCTCTAGTTGAACTGAAATCCTCTACATCAAAATACTGCCCTTTTCTCCTTCCACAGGTCCCCTGCAGAATTGCTGTCCCCTAAGGAACTACTAGAACCCTTAGCTTACTGCCCATTGTAGCACCTCCCTGAGATGGTAATTGTTTTGTGTGCACAATTTTAAAGCTTGGTTTTACATAATCTGCTGCATGGTTCTATACTTGTGTTTGCTTACTCTAATAATTTGCTAGTAATGCTAGAGAGTGAAGACATGTCTGTACATCCAGCTTCAGGCATGAAGCGATGAACACACCTCTTTCCTATGCACTGCAGTTCACCCACCATATTACTGAAAATCTTTAAAACATTTCACAGAAGAATTACCAGATAATCAAATCAAAATACATATTTCTGATATCCTCTTACCTCAGCATACAACTGTTTCCAACTAGTGATTAAATATACTAACATACGCACACAGTAAAAACAAATTTCCATTTAATTTCCCTAAATTTGTATAGCATGGCTATTGGTTTTGTTCAATTGAGTGTGAAATGCCCTTATTTAGCTGCTGTCAACAATCAAATTAGAATGGGTATAAAAGGCAAACACAGAACTATTATAGATATGCTCAACATTTCTTCTACCTAGTGTTTTTCTACACTAGTAAGCATGATGTTTGCATTCTGAGATCTCTCCAGGAGATAGTTCAACCAATCTATTTCTTCCATGCTTACTGTGTATAATGAAAACCATGTAAAGAATCTGGATTGTCTATCTTTCCTAAAAAATATTGATTATTCCCATAAATATTTGGCCCACACCTATGGGAATGTTTGTAATGAGACATGAATTAATTATAAAATCAGTGAAGAATAATAGTCATAATCTCTTATAGAGATTACAAACTAATACATAATCACAATGAGTGTGAAATAAATGACCTTGATTTTAATGAACACATTTACACTACAGGATCAGAAAAGCCATCTTAAGGCAATATGCTGAGACATGAGAGAGACAAAGTCATGTAGGCCAAAGTGAGAGGAAAGAATATTTCAGGAAGAAAACTCACATGTGCTTGTGAAAGCTCCCTGGAAAGATGGCAAGGCACATGGTGAGTACATTGCCTCACAGGCAGCCTCAGTGAGCACAGCACAGGCAAAGGCCAGGCTCTGAACCCCTGGCTGAGAACCCATTGCGATGGAAGTTCTTCTAGGCAATTGAGGTTTTACTGGTGATATTATCCATTTTAACCTTTGAACAGATTTATATGTTGCAGCATGGAGAGGAGACCAGCTCCAAGCTGGGAGGATAATCCAGAGGAGACACAGAAGGCCAGTGAAGCCCAGCCAAGAAACACCAGGACCTGGCCAAGGCAATGGTTCTCAATCAGAGAAGGGACTGTCCACTTCAGCTCCTCTCACTTGTGTGGTGTCTCGCTTGTTGTTACATGCCATCAAGTTGTGTCTGACTTATAGCAACCCTCATAGGGTTTTCAATGGCTGATTGTTCTGGGATTGCCTTGGGAGTGGATTGCCTGTCCTCCCATTTTTGCAGTGCTGGGAATCAAACCTGGGACCTCAGAGACTGCAGAGCAGTGCTCTACCAACTGAGCTAAATCTCAGCCCTCTGGTGTCTCACTAGGGCATTAATATGCATTTCTCTGATAAGTAAGAATCTTGAGCATCACTTTATGTATTTATTCACCATTCATATATCTTCTTCAAGTGAAATGTTGCTAAAGTTTTGTCTAATTTTTGGCCAGATGCTTGCTGCATGCCCATAATACAGTAACTCTGGATATAGAAGCAGGAGGACCATGAGATCCAGGCCATAAGCAGCCTGCATAACTTACTGAGATCTCGATCCAAATGAAAAATAAAAAATGGGCTAGGGGTGGAGCTAAGTGATAGAGCACCTGGAAAGTATGTGTAAGGCCCTGGATTCAGCACTCCAGTAACAGAAGAAAGAAGAAAAGAAAAGAAAAGAAGAAGAAAAAAATAGAAGAGAAAAGGAGAGTGAGAGAGAAAGAAAAAGAAAGAAAAAAGAAAAAGAAAGAAAGAGAGAAAAAGAAAGAAAGAAAAAAGAAAGAAAAGAAAAGAAAAGGAGGAAGGAAGGAAGGAGGGAGGAAGGGAGGATTTGTGTAATTTTTATAATTTTATTGGGCTGTTTATTATTGACTTACATAGGTTTTATTTAGGCCATGTATATACATATACATATACATGTGACTTACCTTTACATTCTTATATTATTTGAGAAGCAAAAGCTATAACTTGGCAAAGCCTATCAATTTTTCACTTTTTATGGATCTTGCATGTTTTTCTTGACAAAATCTTTATTTAATCACCAAGGTCATAAATATTCTACTAGTTATATACACTTAACATTTCCTTTTAAGTCTATGATATGTTTGCATATGCAGTCAAATGGGGGTTAGTTTTATTTTCTTAGTATATATAGCCAGTAGCTCTAATAGAATTAATTGAATTAGTCAAAATATTCACAGAACTTAATTGACAATTATTGACCATATACTGTATAGAACTATTTGTAGACTATTTATTCCATTCAACAGCTTATACATGTATCCTTCACTAAAATGCATTAATTAGTACAGCTTTATATTGGGAACCAAAGGCAGATTCTGTACATTCTTTTAGGTTTTTCCCCCTTTGATATCATTTTTGTGATTACAGGTCATTCACATTTTTATATATATTTGAAAATCAGCTTGCCAATTTATAGGGAATTGCCTGGTATGATCTTGGTTAACTTGTATTTCTCCTGTAAGTTAATTTAAAGTGAAAATATTGCATTTTTCAATTAGTGATTTGATTGATATAATTGATTGCGTATATGACCTTGTAACCTGGGATTTTGCTTAAGCTCACTTTTAAGTTCTACTAACTTATTAATAGACTCTTTATTGTTTTTAATGACATTGTCAATTTAATGACCAATATTGGTTTGAGGAGTCATCCAAGACTCCAAAACAAAAAGCTTTTATTATTTATGATATTTGCTTTTAATGTTTGATTCTGTTGTTATATGAACTAAAATATCTCTCAAAAGTTACTAATACAACATTTATTTGTGTAACAATAATTATCAAAAGTAAGAAAAATTTCTTAAGGCACTTAAAAAATTCCAGTTAGTTTCCCAGTTTTCAAAAAACAGAATAAAATTAAGCTAAAACTAACATAACAAAAAAAATTCCACATTTATAATGTAGAGATCCTAAATTGTATAAAATGAGTAATTTTCATGAAATCAGTTACAAAATATGGAAAGAGACTTGCAACTGTAATTGGTATTGTGAGTCACATGTGACCCCATGAGGCACCTACTTGAGTTTAGGCAGAGGCTATGGCACCGCACCTCTGTACCTGCCCTGAGTCAGGACATACTCAGATTACATAGAACAACATGTTTGTGTGACGATTAGGAATTTTTAAAAATACCAACATTTAATTTCTGAGGTCTTTTATCCTCATGATAGTAGTTAAGGGTTGAAAATACATAATTATGTTATCTGCAAACAAAAAAAAGCTTACTTCTTTCTTTTAAATCTACAAGTCTTAACCTCCCTTTCTTGACTTATTCTATGAGTACATGTTACATTCAAATGACAAGAGAAAACATGCTAGCTTTCCTCCAGGCTAGAAATGGTTCATAGTCATGTTTCTGACAATGATAATACAAAGACCTTGTAACACATCAATTGTGTAGAATACTCAGAACTGTATAATCAAGTATTATCAGACATATAAATAGGCAGAAAAATAACGTCAATAATCTGGAGAAAAATCAATTTCAATAGAAACAAAGCCAGAAACTACAGATGTGAAGAAATTACAAGTACATTAAAATAGTTATTATAAATATGCCTCATATATTCAAGAGGGAAGGAAAAGATACATGATGAGGAAAGGAATGGATGTATAAAGAAATGTAAAGGGAATAGACATATGTAAACTACAGAATACCTAATAAAAATATTTTAAAATATGATAGAGCTAATTGGCCAATTGTAGAGATAACACTACAGAGTAAAAATATTTAATGAAAAGGAAAGGTTAAAAAATGAGGAAAAGGGAACAAAGAACAAATTAAACAAAAATCCAATAGGAAACAGTAGATCTTCACCAAATCATATTGATACTTAGATTAAGTACAAATGCAGAAGTTATCAGAGTAGGTTTTAAAACAATAACTCATATATTGTATAATATCCAGAACACACTGACAAAACTGATAAAAAATACACAAATAGAAAAATCTACAATTAGTTTTAGTCCAATATTCTTTTGCCAGTAATTGATCAAACATCTGGACAAATACATTGAGCATCTGGAAGAACTAAGCAATTTTATGAACTAACTTGACCTAATTAACATTTTAAAAACATTCCACCAAAAAACAGCTGAATGTATTCCAAAAATACAAAGAATATTTACCAACATGGAATTGCAACAAATTCTATATTCTTTACAATTAAAGTCACCATTACTTTCAAATATTTAAATCATAAAAAGTGCCTCCTTTAAGCACTATAAAAACTATAAATTAGTAAAATAAAAATACCTGGAAGTTAAATTAATCCATTGATGAAAAACAAATCATAAGCTAACCCCTAAAATTTCACATGTTTACACAAGAAAAGATGACTCAAACCAATAATCTAAGCTGCAACCACAAAAATCAGAGTAACAAATGAAATCACAAGAAAAAATTAATGAAGATAGGTATAGAAATCAATGAAATACAAAAGTGGACAAATAATTGTTGTTGTTGTAGTTAGCTGCCCTTGAGTTTGGTCCAACTCATAGTAACCCTCATAGGGTTTTCAGTGACTGCTTTGGGAGTTGACTACCATGTCCTTCTCCAATTTTTGTAGTAATGGGGATTGAATCCTGGTCCTCAGAAAGTGCAGGGCAGCATCCTACCAACTGAGATAAACCTCAGCCCCATAGGACCACAATTATATTCCATTAAATACATGTTATAATGAGTAAATTAAAAATAAAAACTGATAATACCAAATGTTGGCAAGAAGATGGAGCAACTAGAACTCTGATATGTTTTTTGTAAAATATCCACATCATTCAGCAACTTTGGAGTGCAATTTGGGTGTTTTTGGTTGCTTTCTTGTTTACTTCCTTTTATAAAGTTAAACCTACACTTATAATGTTGCCGATTTTTTTAGGTGCTGTCAGTCTGGTCTGACTCATAGTGGCCCTCACAGGGTTTTCAATGGCTGATGGTTTCAGGATTGTTTTTTGGGAGTGGATTGCCACATCCTTCTCCCAACACTTGTAATATGACTCAATATTTGCAGTCCTAAGCGTCAAAAGTTACAGAAACTTGTCCATGCACAAGTTTCTTATCCTCAAATGCTTATAGCAGCTTTATTCAACATAAAAAGAAGGAATGCAAATGCCACATCCACTGGAGGACGGATAAATAAGTTTTAGCACACAAACACAAGGGACTACTATTCAACAATGCAAAAGAATGAACCATCAACACACAATATGCATTAATCTCAAAAGTATGCTAAATTAGCGAGGACATAAAAATGTATATCGCTTTTAACCATATGTTTGTAAAATTCCAGGAAAACCAAAATGACAGTGATATAAAGCAGATCAGTGACTTCTAGGACCAATTTGGAGAAGGCAAGAAAACAAAGGGGCATCAAGAAATGTTTGAGGTGTGAGAATGTGGTATGCTGGTGGTTTTATGGTATACATTTTTGTTAGGGTTCATTGAGCTGTCTTTAAAATAGGAAACATAACTTTAAAATTATACCTTAATAAAACAGGCTTCGAACAACAGCAAGCCCCCAGGCCTCACTTTGTTTACTTCTCTCTGTGTTTTTACCACATGTGCCTCTGGTTTCTGGCCATCCTTCACTGGGCCTCCAGGTGACTGCTTTGTGCTTGTGTGAACCACTCCCAGCTTGCGTTTCAGGGCAGAGTTTGTACCCATAAGTCAAGTTCCTGACTGCTAATAGTCTCCTCTTTTGAGCCTTTCTAGCTTTGAAGGATGACTTCCGACATCTGGAGGAGCAGCACTGGGGCTGTCTGCTGCAGGCTCCTGTACCAGGTGCCCTGTCATCCCAGAGAGCTGGACCTTCTTCCCTTACTGCCTTGAAGTCCCAGCCTGCCTTGCAATTTTCCTCTTTTGAATGCTCCCCTGCCCCTTTCAATAGTTGTTTTTAAAAATCTACATACCTAGTTGTTTCTTCTGGGAGAGTTCATGGGACAGTTTCATTTGTCAGCGCTATTCCACGTCAAGCACTGATCAATAGATCTGAGCCCAGAACTGTTCCCTGCAGTGATTTTCTGCTGAGTGGAAAGTTGAGTCCCTACCCTACACAGCTGGGGGTGGCAGGGATGGAAGTGAGTGGGGTCGGGGGTGAGAAGCTTTGTCCCATTTTGTCCTCTCTCTGCCTCTTTAAGTTCCAGGGAGTTGGGCTTCCCCCAGAACAATTTCCTTAAACTTTGCATGGGCATTCTATTAATATTTTCAAGTTTAGTGCTAATAGAATGAAAACCCAGCCATGAAGCTTTTTGAGATTTTTCCTTCACCTTGAGCTTCCTCTAAAGTTTCAATTAACATTCTTAGAGACTTATTTTTAAACAAAGAGTTTCGATCACACAACACACCCTTGGAGGTCTTTGTCTTTCTGAACACTCTGACAGAAGGCATCTTCAATTTTTCTGAGGTCTTGTGAAAGGATAGCACAGACTCACACTTTCATTTTTTCCAAGACCATTTCTTACTCAAGACTTTTCACTTTATCTGGAAAAGGTGACAATAATAAAAAGCACTGTTTTTGAACCCATCAAATCCTGACTCCGTAATAGGTCCTTTACATTTTGCTTGAATCCTGCACAATTCCTCCTTCAGGTCATCTCTCTCCTCTCTAAGTTGCTGGAGCCATCTGGAGAAAACTGGACGTTATTTTTACAATATCCTGCCTAGATCTACCTAGATCATCAGCTGCCTTGGACACATATCCTTGTCCAACATTACTGCAAGGAGAAGACAGCTAAACTTTCCACAGCTAAGTGACAAGGGAACTCCTTTCCTCTGCAGCAGTGGTCCCCAGCCTTTTTGGCACCAGGGACCAGGATCATAGGAGACAATTTTTTCAACAGATGGGGCGGGTGTGATTTCAGCATGATTCAAGTGCATTACATTGAATTTATTTGTATTATTATTACATTGTAATACCTAATGAAATCATTATACAACTCACCATAATGTGGAAATGGTGGTAGCCCTGAGCTTGTTTTCTTGAAACTAGATGATCCCATCTGGAGGTGATGGGAGACAGTGGCACCGGAAGTGTGTTGCTCAAGTCTGGTCTACTCCGTAATCTGATTTTGTTTACTATCACAGAAAACTCTGCTTCACAAAGATAGGATGTTGGAAAGGGAAGCAGGCATTTCGTTGCTTTGGGGTGATCTCCAGACATGCTGTTTTGACTTGAATCCAGAATGTGTGGGGATTTGAAGTTGTCTCAGACTTTTAAGGTCGCCATCACCTGCATGCCATCTCAAGCAGCTGATCCTATTCTAGCACAAAGTTGATTCACTTGACTTATTCACATTGGGTTATGGATCCCTTCCTTTCCAGTTCGGGGGTCTTTTGTAGTTGGAAAGTGGTGCTCAAACTCTTTTGAAAGCTGAGACAGGTAACCATGTGCCAACTGGAGGAAAGAATGCCCTGGCTCAATCTCTTTCAAAATCTCTGCTAACACTTGAGGCATGACAAAAATCCCAATGTTCACTTGTTGACTCCGTAATTCCAGTTCAGCTTTGAATGCAGTCACTTTATCTGCCAGCTAGAACACAGTTGTCACTCTCTACTCACATAACAAATTGAGTTCACTGAGCAGGTGGAACATGTCACACAAGTAAGCACGCTTTGTGCCCCCTTCTGTGTCCCTGAAATGTGTTGCCAGTGCTGACTGTTTTTCTAAATGAAATGTCTCTCCTAACTCAAAAGCTCTGGCCAGTGGTATACCTTTAGGAAGCCATCTCACTTCTGTGTAGGAGAGAAGATACGTGTGCTCTGTGTCCGTCTCCTCAGAGAGCCACATGAACAGATGGGGACTAAGGCCATGTACTTTAAGGTAGTTGACAATTTCAATTACATCCTGCAAAATAATGTTCAGTTGAGGTGACATCTTTCAGCTAGCCAGCATCTCTTTATGGATCATACAGTGTATGGATACACATTCAGAAGTAATCTCATGTAGTTAGTTAGTTAGTTCATTCGTTCATTAGTTAGTGGTACTGGGGAGCTGAACCCAGGGCATCACACATATTTTGCAAGTGCTCTACCACTTTTTTCATTTTTTAAGATGGGACAGGGCCTCACCAAGTTCTGCAGGCTGCCTGTGGACTGGAATTTATGATTCTCCTACCTTTGCCTCCTGAATGACTGGGATTACAAGTGTGCACCACTGGGCTAACAGAAGTGACCTCTTTGATCCAAGTACTGAAACCCGAAAGCTATCCAGTCATGGCAGCTGCTCTGCCCATGTGTATACCTACACAAAATGTCCAATTCTATTTCCTAGTAGGTGATAATTCAAAGACTTGACTAGTTCTTCAGCTATGGGGTAGGTTGTTAATCAAAGTGCACATAGCATATCCTCATTCATATCCTCTTGAAAATACATTACACAAAAACAAGTACTGTTGAAAACAGAGGTTTCTGGTGCAAGATAGGGATTAGAGGCAGATCCTCTATGACACAATAGAACAAAGCAGTCAGTATAGGAAGGAATAGAGTCTGTTTCAAAGACAGAGAGACTTGAAACGAAAAAAAATAAAAAAAGAAGTCATGGACAGCCTTAGAGCACAAAGAATACAGGGGCTGTGCATTGAAGAAGTGTGAGCAGGACAGCAGTGGAACTGGAGGCCTCAGAAGGTAAGCCAGATGGGCTTTGGAGGCAGACTGGCATTCCCACAGGAAGAGCCCACAGTCCTTGAAACACTTGGATTCATTCAGGGGGATTTGGAAAAACAGTGGCTCTTCCTAACCAGGGGTGTCAGCATTGGAAAAGAGATCCATTTCGCCACATTTCATATCTTGACGCCTGCTGCCACACTACTGTGGCATCCAATCCCATCAGATCTCAAAAGCTAAGCAGGGTGGGGCCTGGTTAGTACTTGGATTGGAGACTGTCTGGGAACACCAGGTGCTGTAGGTTTGGGAGAAGGACTGGGCAACCCACTCCCAACAAACAATCAGCCATTGAAACCCTATGAATACCAGAGAAGCACTGACATAGTGCTGGGCATGGCATAGAGTCAGGGAGCATTTTGTCTGCTGTGCACATGGTCCCTATGAGTCAGACCCAACTTGATGGCACCTAACAACAACCATATCTCAGAGGGCTGTGACCAGGCACCATTTTGAGAGAGCACCTGTTGTATAAGACTGAGATACTCCCAGGCCATAAATCATGTCTTAACAAATACAGAAAAATCAAAATAATTCTTATATCTTATTGGACCATAATGGAATAAAAGTAGAAATTAATACTAAGAGAAACTACAGAAACCAAGCAAATATATGGAAATTGAGAAATACACTATTAAATAATCAGGATGTCCTTGAAGAAATCACAAAAGAAATTAAAAAATCTTTCCTAGAATCAAATGAAAATGAACACACAACCTACCAGAACTATTGGTATACAGCAAAGATGGTTTTAAGAGAGTTTAGAGTGAAGAGAAAATGGTGGACAGATAGCACATGCCTTCTGACCCAGAGTAGAGGGAAGCCTTGATTAATGGTTTGGAGCTCACATTGATTAGATAGACACAGTGATGGTTTAGATTAGAGACAGTGGAGGGAGCCGGACCAGCATTGAGATCGAGGATCTGGGTCCACAGGATCTACACAAAGGACAGTAGATGAGTCACCATTTCACAGATGGTAGATCACGGAAACTCAGAGAAGACTTCATGCACACACCCACAGGTACCTGGACCCTACACAGAATACAGCCTTGGCATCACATCAACACCCTGTGAATGGGACACAGACTGCAAGCTCTGGGTGAGTTTCACAGAGGTAGCACACAGTGTTGCCATCCCTAACGATGCCCGCTGCATAGCCAGAGTGTCTGGGCTGGTGCAGGATCCTCATGCAGGAGTGTAGGCATCAGATCCACCAGAGGTGATACATTATCACCCCATCCATCCTGAAGTGGGTGCAGGGAGTGAATGCAGAAGGGGCTGGGAAACATGCACCAGCGGAGCATGCCCAGAGCCACGGCATGACTCCCTCTCTCCTGTTGTGGCAGGGCAGTTTCATAGGCACAACTTTCACAGACACATGGGCACACATGCACTTGGACCCCAGATCCACTGGAGGTGATTCAATATTATCACACTGCACCTTGGAATTGGCTAGGGTCTGTAGAATCAAGTGAGTCCCATGCAGTTAGGGCACAACCATGGTCCTGCAAGTTGCTCAGCTGTATACTTTGTCCCAGGGCAGTTTCCAGCACAACCGTTGCACAGCCAGACAGGCTGCAGATTCTCTGGGGGTGGTCGGATATCATTCCACCTGCTACAGGAGGGAAGTGGAGAGACCACAATGGGACTTGGATCTCCCAAGTGGATGGAGAGTCCTACATTAAAGACCTACTGTAGCAGCATATTTCTTCCATGTTGTACACTTTGGGGCAGAGATCTCCAGTTTGGGGAATTGGTGCTCATACTCCATGGGTCAGGGAGAATTCCAGAAAGACCCCCATGGGATCCACTTCCTCTCTGACATTACAACAGGGACAGAATACTTCATGGGGCATACTTTAAGGGCACTCAGTGTCCCACTTAAACCCAGGGGACTGCAGGGCTACAAGACTTATCCACGTGGCAGAGGGAACCTTCACAAAAACCCTAGCTCCTAAGGCAACCTGCTGCAGTCCAGCTGCAGCCTAGGATCCAGGGGTCCCCAAAGGCAGGTGAGGAGTTGGCAATGGGAGACAGAGACACAGCAACTCGGAGGCAGTGTGATTCTGTTCCGATTATTGCTCAGATAGCTCAGTTTTTTATACAGTCTTTTCAGGCTTAGGTCATGCAAGCAGTAAGAGTAATACATGCAGTTATCCATGGAAAACAGGTTTCACAAGCACCTGCTAGTCATAATAGCCCATAGCCCAAAGCATAAACTTTACTATCTTTAGATAACAAACACCAGGAAGGTCTGTCTCTTCTCAGGCTTTTCATAAATGACAAGCTAAAATAGGGTACTTGAACTCTATCCTTATTTATCATTCTAACCCCTTGCTCATTATATGCTTCTATGTAAGGCAGTGGAGGGTCAGGCTGACCGAAATGATAGCCTCCACTCTTTCCTCTAGCTGAAAACCAAGGTTTGCCTTTAGTGAGATAAGCACCTCCCCATGCTGCGTATACCATGAGCAGTGGAATATTATTTTTCTCTTTTTGATTTTTTAACAATTATCCTATGAAGTTTTTTATGCTGAATTGTCAGGGAGGCCTTTGTACTGTGGGAACAGGCCTATATATTCCTTTGATTATTTTATACTTTCCTTAGCTACCATAGGCGGGGGCGCTTTAGTCCAAGTAGGGGCTAATAACTCAGCTTGCTGCAGCTAAAGAATAAAGTGCTTAATGCTTGAGTTCCAGGATGGAAATTACTGACCAACTTTAACTAGAATATTGTCCACACAACCCTTACAACTGGTGATCATTACCTCTAATTCATTTATAAATCCCCCCAGTAGTGCAATTCTTTCAGCATCTATTTCATTAGAATTTAATACAATATTAGTTATGAGCATTAATCTTAAACATGAAAAACGTATGTACATAATAATTAGAAGCAGTAATCCTATTCCCAGAAAGCACAAAGCACATATTTCTTTTCCCCATCCCCGTCCATTTCTTGGAAGATGAGTTCCTTGAATTCGTCTTCCCCATATCCGGACTTTGTCAGACAATATGGTTAGAAATGGCCATGGTAGCAGCCTGCCTCTAACAACAACAACAACAAAAGAAGAAGAAGAAGAAGAAGAAGAAGAAGAAGAAGAAGAAGAGGAGGAGGGGGAGGGG
>VMDO01022970.1:0-32448 GCA_007922755.1 Pedetes capensis
TTTCCCACTCTGTCAACCCAGGCAACTTCTAGTTCCCTTTGGACATTCAACTCAAGCACCACTGCCAGTATGAAGGAAGTCTTTATTAACCCTATTATCTTGCGGAATTGAGTACTTCCTTTCCTGGGTTCTCATGGACCCTCAGATTCTTAAGTCACAGCATGTAGCTGTGATTCTAGGTTATAGGCTCCTTGAGAGCAGGAGATGTATTCACATACCAGAGTTTAGTATAATGGTTCATACACTGTGCAACACTGCAAATACTTACAAAGAGAAAGAAAGAACAAATTCTTGAAAATGTATAATATAGATACATGCATAGGTACTGAAGTGATTGCGTATCTCCCTATCTTTTCGCTGGAGGGGAAGTCATAGATGGTTTTTAAAAGAAGTGATTCTCAACACATGGTCTCCCTTAACAGCAGCAACAGCATCACTTGGGAACTTGTTAGAAATGAAGATCCTTGGGCTCCATAGGGCTTCCAGGTGATTCTGATGCATGCTGAAGTTTGAGAACTATTGTCCTATGTGACTGTGGACGCAGGAACTGGAATCACCTGGGTTGATTATTTTAAGATGCCAGATCCCATTCTTGAATCCTTGGGTACATGAAATAGCAATGCTTGCGCACTGGCTGCACCTTAGCTGTGTGTGGGCAGGACTTAAAAATGACTTTATCCCCAGAGATACTGATTCTTTAGGTTTCGTGTGGCACCTGGCACAAGAATTTCTCTGAAGCTCTCCAAGCAGTACGATGCACAGCCAGGGTAGAGAATCAGTGCACTGTAAAAATAGGTGCTGCGATCTAATGACTTCTAGTTCTGATGCCACCACTTCCTAGCAGTATGACTTTGGGAAAAGTTTCAGTGTCTTCTCTATAACAAAGATTAAATGAGGTATTAATGTATGTGTAAAGAACAGCTCAGGGGGCTGGGACTTAGCTCAGTTGGTAGAGTGCTGCAGTACAGTCTCTGAGGTCCTGAGTTCAATTCCCAGCACCGCAAATATGGGAGAAGGACTTGGCAATGCACTCCCAAGGCAATCCCGAAACAGTCAGCCATTGAAAACCCTATGAGGGTTGCTATGAGTCGGATACTGACCCTATGGCACCTAACAACAACAACAACAAAGAACAGCTCAAGACAGGCCCTGGACCACAGCAAGCTCTTAATAGTTGTTGCTAGAAACCCTATGTTTTTTTATACACACTAATACTTGGGAACTGTGGAACCAGACACTATCCTTTTTCTCTGAAACTGATTGCATGCTGGTGAAATTACTTTGTTCTCCAAGTGGATTAATTGGGGACCGAATAAATCTCTCAACTTTCAGGACTGTTATTTCATCTGGAGGATGAGTCTTGTCTAACCTGATGGTGGTGACAAAATGGAAGCATGTTATAAATGGATACATTGCCCTCTTGCTTAGAAGGTTTAATAAGTGCATTTCCCTTCCCAATTAGATTCTAGCTCTTGTGGGTAGGGATTATTGTTTTATATTTTGTTTCCGTATCACATTCCTAGAAGAATCCTAGCCATGGAAGGCCCCTCACTTTAATTGAACCTCAGGCTCCAGGCGCCAATCTCTGTCTTATGTGACCCTGGTTGGGTTTCTGAATTCCCCTTGTCTTGATTTCCTCATCTGGGAAAGGGAGGGGGTTAGTTATTTCAGTTTACTTCCCAGGGCTGCTGTGAAAAATAACAAATGAACATGTTCACATAGCATTTTAGCATTTCTCGTATGCCCTCAATTTGCAAATATTCAAAGAAAACAGACACAAAGTTCCCCAACAGCTGGTGTTGGAGCTCTGAGTATTTATTTTAGGTTGACTTTGCTGGTATTGCCAGGTAGCTTAGTATAGCTTTCCTTCACTGTGATATCTCACTTTGAATGGCCATTTTAATGTGAACTGTCTAAGTGCCCAATTACAAAAATAATCATTCAGACAGCTGTTTTTTAAGTCTTAAGGTTGCCTTTTTTTTTTTTTTTTTTGGTTCTCCTCCTGAATTCCAAAAGGCATCTGTTCTCTAAGACTTACCTGGCACCTTTAAAAAGGAAAATAATAATTATTTTTGGAAGAGGGCCACCATATAAATCCCACATACTTTAGGGACTAACTGTATGAAAAAGATAAAAGCTAATTTTCATCCAAGGTGAAATACATCAACCTTGTTTCCAGGATTTTGGTGCAATTGTTTCAGTAATTAGGGCTTTGTAATGATGCCATCTGCGTGACTTCTATTATCAAATCCTCTCAGGAATTATTGTCACCTTTGAAGGCTTTGGGTCAGAAATCAGTACATCAGAGGGTGTTTCCTTTGAAGTGGTGTTAAAGCAGAACTCTGAGAGTCAGAAGCCGGCAGGGGTTATTTTTAAACTCACCTTTCCTTTCTCCTAGTCTTTTCTGTACTTTGTTCTATCCCTACTTAAATCACAGAGCACTGTTCTTACATTTTTATGTATACTTATTATAGCTCTTCAAGCAGCTGGTTTTTATTTTAGTTAGAATTAGTCACACTGTTCTCTGGCCTTAGATTTTGTAAGAGTTTTGGATAGGGAAACTGTTCTTGGAAGCTGAGGTCTATGTAATTTTGTTAAAGTTTTTTTGGCTTGCTCAATTCACTGCTGTGGTTCTTGACAGATGAGGGGTATGCATGAATTGGCTGTAATTTCTTCATTGTATCAGGAAAAATTCTACGTTGGATGGCTTTGAAAAATCAGTTTTGTTTACTTTTTGAATGTTAGAGCATTACATCGGACTCCTAGAAAGAAGCTGGGTGATTATGAGTGCTCTTAGATTCTTTCATCATTGTAAGATTGCCAAAAGTATCTCTAAGTGTATACCGATATAAAAGGTGAAATGTAAGTTTATGAGCATTTGGAGGATAATTCTGGTGAATTTGTGTGAATGTTAAGGCTTGGCTTACCTATTTAAGAAATGCTCGTTTATAACAGACAAGTCAATTGGGAATCACTTATTTTTCACTGGAATTTCCAGTCACTTCAGTGCACTTCAGTATTTCAAAGTTAGTTTAATTTCTTGAATTTGACCAAAGTCTAAAGGTTAGTTTTGCGGTTTAACCTGCAGAGCTAGTTGGTGGAAAACACTTGGTACTGGTATTTGGTCTGATTTGTTATTTCAATTGAAAATTCTATTGAGTCTTTTCATTTGTCAGGCATTTGTGAGTCTCTACTGTTTGCCAAATTTTGGACTGAAGGCTGGGATACTCTGGGTATAAAGAAAAGGAAGACAGGCAGGCTCTTCTCTGAAGGAGTTTGGCCAGTGAGCACTAGGTAAGTGAGCAAATGGTTACAATCCAATGCGTGAAAGACTGTGGGCAACACAGTGCTTTTAGAGACTCTGAAGTGTCTCCTTCCTGCCAGAAGTCAGGGATGGTCTTTTCTGGGTTTTCTCTTCCAAAAATCTGGTGGCGATCCCATGATTCAGAGCAGCCACTTGGTTCCCAAGAAAACAGAACAACGCAGAAAGCTTTTGCACACAAGGTGGTGCTGCTGCTCTGTGGTAAGTCAGGCAGCTGCTCAGAGGTGAGGCTATCTCATCTGTCACCTCTGGATTTGAGCTGGAAAGCTGCATTCTTGGACCTTTCTCTCTTTGGCTTTACACACTTTTAATTCCTAGGCACGTTTATTTCTGAATGAAAAGGTCTATTTCATCTCCCATCTTACCAGGGAATGCTTTTGCTTTTGCTACAAGGTATCGAGACTTTCTTAGGAGCATTCTCGAGGAAATAGTAATTACTACCTAAGTACCCTATTTTTTGTTGCTGTTGTTTGTTATTTTGTTTTGTTCTGCTTTGTCTTGTTTGTTGGTTGGTTTGTCCAACTTTGGAATAGTCTTAGCTGTTGAACGGCTTATTGTCAAGAGTGGAATGGAGACCGGAGGGGGAGGTCTCCAAACACTGAATTGTATTAGAACTTTTTTTTTTTAACTGCTGCAGTATTTCTGGTAAGAAAAGTTATTAGGTGTTTATGGATGTTTCAAAAAGACCAAGGGAAAAAAAATGCAGATTCCATATAAAAATATCCACCTGGGGACCCTTAACACTCAGAACAGAACCTAAGTTGGGAATGCTAAGGGGTGTGACCAGCATAAAGCAGCAGTTGTTTCCAACGTGGGGTGTTAGCTGGATGTAGTCCAACAGCACAGGGGATGCCAGAAGCATTCCCAGGGGAGGAAGAATTGGTTTGGCCAGGTAGAGCAGGAATGTGGGCATTCCTTTTACTGAGCCACACCCAACCCCTTCCTCCACAGAGAGAGTCCAGCCAACTGAATGGCACCTCGATCCCATCTCATCTCAGAAGCTAAGCAGATTGGGGCTTGGAAGGGAGACTGCCTGGGAATACTGGGTGCTGTAGGCTTGGGAAAAGGACCCTGCAGTCCACTTCTGAAACAATCAGCCATGGAAAACCTTAGGATAGCAGAGAAACACTGACATAATGCCTGGCATGGCATAGTGTTGGGGAGTGTTTTGTTCTGTTGTTTTAGGGCCACTATGAGCCCGACCTGATTCAATGGCACCCAACAAAAACAAGTGAATGGGGAGTTCTCTCCTTATCTGCCTTCTCCAGGAAGTGGGGCAGGAGGCAGGTTACCGAAGGAGGTTAAAAAATCAGACTTGCTGGGTGTGGTGGTGCACAACTATAATCCCAGCGACTCAGGAGGCAGACAGAGGCAGGAGGATTACAAATTTGAGACCAAAGGCAGTCTGCGTAATTGAGCAAGACCCTGTCTCAAAAACAAAAAAATGGGCTGGGAGTGCAGCTTGGTGCCACAGCACTCGCAAAGCATGGAAGTGCAAGGCCCTGGGTTCAACTCCCAGTGCCAGAAAACAACAACAACAACAACAACAACAACAACAAACCAAACAAACAAAAAAATCAGATTTTCACAAAAGGCACAAAGAGAAACCATTTTAACAAATTTGTTTTTAATAATTTCAGTAAATTTTTGTTTTAGAATACTTTGATTCCCCACCTTTGAAAATGAGGTCACTTTGAATTGGCTTTTGCAGGGCACATGAGGAAGTAGCTTTAACTTGTTTCACTCTCTTAACTGATCAACTTTGGAATTCACAGGCCACATTTACTGTTCAGAATCTAGCATTTGGTCGCCAGTCTCTTTAGCATTCAAAGTTTGGAATATTCTGGGGGCAAAATCTGTGTTTAAAAGTATGTTGTTAGGTGCCGTCGAGTCGAGTCCGACTCATAGCGACCCTATGTACAAAATATATGAAAATTATATCGGATATTCTTGTCAAAATATCATTTTGAATAGTGTCATACATGATGCTGTTAGGTGTCGTTGAGTCAAATCTGATTCAAAGCAACCCTGTATACTAGAAACAAAACACTCTCCAACACTGTGCCATGCCCAGGACTATGTCAGTGCTTCTCTGCTATTCATAGGGTTATCAATGGCAGATTGTTTCAGGAGTAGATTGCCAGGTCCTTCTCCCTAGCCTATAACATCTAGTATTCCCAGGTGGTCTCCCATCCAATGACTAACCAGCATGACCCTGCTTAGCTTCCAGAACAGGTGGGATCCAATGCCAGGGTGCTATGGCTGCAGATAGTGGCATGAATAGCGAGACTCAATGTTTACCTCCTTCTAATCTTTTCATTGTCAAGGTCATAAAAACAGAACGTGCTGTCACATAACATCTCATAATAATGTTTGTTTCTAAATAGATTATGTATATGATTATATATATGCATTATATAATATAAAGTACAGCCTGTAGCCATACCACTGTGGTGTCCAATCCCATCAGATCTTAGAAGCTAAGCAAGGTTGAACCTGGTTAGTACTTGGATGAGAGCCCACCTGGGAGCACCAGGTGCTATAGGCTTGGGAGAAGGACCTGGCAACCCACTCCCCCCGCAAAAAAAACCCCAAAAGCAAACAAACAAAAAAAAAACAAAAAAAACCAATCAGCCATTAAAAACCCTATGAATAACAGAGAAGCACCGACAATAGTGTTCCTCCTATTATTGTTAAGTGTACATAGGGTTGCTATGAGTCAGATACCGACTCCTAACAGCAACAACAACATAAAGTACATGTAATATATGTTTATTAACAACAACAACACGTGAGATGATTATATAATACATTGTACCTTCAACCTGATTTCTGGGGTCTGGGGAAAGGAGCCATGTGGTTTAGAGATGAAAAGGAAGTAGAATTTTTCTGCTTTAATGAGACAAAAATCAATACCAGGCAAACATTTTAAAACAAGAAAATTTTATATTTGGCCAGTGTCAACTTCCCTTTTTGCACCATTTTTCCAAGAGTCCAGTACCCCCATGCTGTGGCTTCCCACTCAAGTCTAACACAGTCCTCATGTATTCCATGCTTTGGAAGTACTCATCCCACCACTGTTTTCAGTGATTTGGGAAGCATGGGCTTGGCCCCACTTGCGCCAGAATCACCCAGTGTGCTTCTTCATAACACATACCTGGGTCCCACTCCAGAGCTATTGAATCAGAATATCCAAAGCTGGGGCCTGGGAAGCTATCTGGGTCATTAAGAACTCCTTGAGTACTTTATGCACTTTTAGGTTGGGCACTTCTGAAGTGAAATCACTCATTTCATCACAGGAGTAAATATTGTAATTCACTGTTTCTTGAACTGTGACATGCATCAGTATCCTCTGGTAGGCTTCTTAGAAATACAGGTTGCTGGGCCCTTACACACAGTTTCTGACTCATTCTAACCCAATAGGTGTTAGACAGTGAAGCATTACAAAATAAAAATGGCGCCTGGTGCCGTGGCCCATGCCTGTAATTCCAGCAAATCTGAGGCAGGAGAATGGCAGGTTCAAGGCCAGAGGCCCTGTCTCAAAACAAAAAAAATTAAAAAGGGGCCTGGGGAAGCAGCTCAGTGGTAGAGGGCTTGCTTGCCATATGTGAGGCCCTGGGTTCAATTCCCAGTATTGAGGAAAAAAACCAAAACAAAACAAATAAATAGGGAAGCATAGGATTATAGGATTTGGACTGCTAGGTAGAGGCTGAGGGGTGTGTGTGTGTGTGTGTGTCTGTGTGTCTGTGTGTGTGTCTGTGTGTGTCTGTGTCTGTGTCTGTGTTGTGGTAAGTGGGAGTCTTTGATGTATGTAGGAGTCTAATAATTACCCCATCCCCAAATAAGATCTTATTTTTCACATCTTTTTCTCTCTAATATCTCTCAGTCTTATCCTAAGTCTTCCCCTAGTAGTTCCAATAGCAGTAATAATGGGAGAAGATGGGTGAGGAGACTTAGGGCATGGAAGCTAAGCCTCTTCTAGAATTGTTTATTACTAAAAATCTTGTATTGTTGTTATTGTTATTGTTAAGTGCTATCCAGTCAGGTCCAACTCATAGTGACCCTATGTACAACAGAACAAAACACTCCCTGATTTTGTGCCAGGCACATGATTTTATTTATATTTAATCCCACTGTTGTAGACACTGTGTCAATCCATCCAGTTGAGGGTTTTCCTTTTTTTGTTGTTGACCTGCCACTCTCCTAGAAATGGTGTGTTTCTCCAGGGATTAGTCCCTCCTGACGACATGTCAAAATATTTAAGACACAGTCTAGCCATCCTTGCTTCCAAGGAGCACTGTGGTTGGACTTCTTCTAGGACAGATTTGTTGGTTCTTTTGGCAGTCCATGGTATATTCAATATTTGTCTCCAGCACCATAATTCAGAAGCATCAGTTCTTCTCTTGCTTCCCTTATTCAACATCCGGCTTTCACAACCTTAGGATGTGCCGAAAATACCATGGCATGAGTCATGCTCACCTTCCTTTTCAATGTGACATCTTTATTTTTCAGCACTTGAAAGAGGTCTTTTGCAACGCTTTTCCCAGCACAACGCATCTTTTGATTTCTTGACTGCTGTTTCCATGGGTGTTGATTGTAGAACCAAGTAAAGCAAAATCTTGGATGACCTCGATCTTTTCTCCATTTATCATGAAGCTGCGTACTGACCCAGTTGTAAGCATTTTTGTTTTGTTTCTATTGAGGCACAATTCATACTGAAGGCTATGTTCTTTGATCTTCATCAGTAAATGCTTCAAATCCTCTTCACTCACAGCAAGCAGAGTTGTGTCATCTGCATAACATAGGTTGCTAATGAGTCTTCCTCCAATCCTGATGCCGTATTCTTCTTCATAAAGTCCAGCTTCTCAGATTATTTGCTTAGCATAGTGATTGAAGAGATAAGGGGAAAGGATACAGTCCTGATGCACATCTTTCTTGACTTTTAAACCAAGCAGTGTCTCTTTGTGTTGTTCAAACAACTGCCTCCTGGTCCATGTGCAGATTCCTCATGAGTACAATTAAGTGCCCTGATATTCTAATTCTTTGCAGTGTTATCCATAATTTATTGTGATCCACATAGTCAAATGTCTATCCATAGTCAATACAATATATATAGACACCTTTTTGGTTTCTCTACTTTTGGCTAATATCCATCTGACATGAGCAATGATGTTCCTGGTTCCCTGTCCTCTTCTGAATCTGGCTTGATTTTCTGGCAGTTCCTTGTCTATATATTCGCTGCAGTCACTTTTGAATTATCTTTAGCAAAATTTTACTTGCATGGGATATTAACGACATTGTTTGGTAATTTCCACATTCTGTTGGATCCCTTTTCTTAGGAATAGGCACAAATATAAATCTCTTCCAGTCAGTTGGCCAGGTAGCTGTTTTACAAATCTCTTGTCATAAACAAGTTAGCACTTCCAGTGCTGCATCTGTTTGTTAAAACATCTCTATGGGCATTTCATCAATTCCTGGATCCTTGTGTTCTGCCAATTCCTTGAAGGCAGCTTCCACTTTGTCTTTCATACTATTGGTTCCTGATCACAGGAAATCTCTTCAAATGGTTGGTTATCCACCAGTTCTTTTTGGTATAATGACTCTGTATTCCTTCCATTGTCTTTTTTATGTTTCCTGCATTATTTAATATTTTCCCTATAGAAACCTTCCTTATTGCCACTCCAGGCTTGAATATTTTCCTCAATTCCAGCTCTTTGCACATGTCATTACATTTGATTTTGTCTTCTTGAGCTGCGTTTTAAAATCTACTCCTGAAAAATTTAGCCATTGAAAACCCTATGAATATGAGAGAAACACTGTCAAGTATAATGACTGAAAATGAGGCCCCCAGGCTGGAAGGCACTCAAAAGATGACTGAAGAAGAGTTGCCTCCTCAAAGTAGAGTGTACATTAATGATGGGAATGGAGTAAAACCCCCAGGACCTCCATTTGCTGAAGTGGCATGACTCATAATAAGAAAGAACAACTGTAAACATCCATTAATAATTGGAACATGGAATGTACGTGTATGAATCTAGGCAAATTAGAAATCATCAAAAGGAAATGGAGCACATAAATATCAACATCCTAGGTACAAATGAGCTAAAATAGACTGGCCTGGGCCATTTTGAATCAGATAATTATGTGGTCTACTTTGCTGGGAATGACAGATTAAAGAGAAGTGGGGTTGCATTCATCATCAAAAAAGCTATCTCAAGATCTGTCCTGAAGTACAATATTGTCAGTGATAGAATAATATCCATACACCTAGAAGGAAGGCTATTGAGTGTCACCCTGGCGCTGGACTCGCTTTAGCCGTGAGTGGGAACTAGCTGTGGAAGACCCATCATCTGTGAGGGGTTGCCGAGGACCCAAGAGCCACGCCACCTGGAAAGGAGGCTATGCCCATGGCTGCTCCAAGAAGCCTTGAGAAAGGCCGGTTCAGAGGCTTATGCCCACGACGGCTCCTTGCTTCTTTCTTCCCAGTGAAGACACCGACTCCAAGTGCTCTACTCCAACAGCTCTTTATTATTTTGTCTGTCCTGGTCGATGGAATGGACCCAGACTGCTTCGTGTATTGCCCTTATATACTCTCCAGGGGCTAGCTGGGGACCAATCAGAGGCAGTCACCCCATATGGGTCTCGGCCAATCAGGGGGGCATGCAAATTTGGTTTTGTAAAAGTAGCCAATCAGGGTTGGTTCCTGAATGGTCCAATCAGGAGCCGTTCGGTGGTTTGGAAACAGCCAATCGGTGTCGAGGGGTCTGAGGAGAGGGATTGGATGCCAGTGCCATCTTTGGGAGCTTGATGACCTTGAGTTCCCGGATGTAGGGCAAAGGTGATTGCCTGTGGAACAAGCCTCAGACCTCAAGGGGCCTAGATAGGCCCTGGGGTTAACTGCCTCTCTAGGCAGTGCCCCACATCAGGCCAGTTAATATCACTATTATTCAAACTTACACTCCACCACTAAGGCCACAAATGAAGATAGGGAAGATTTTTACCAGCTTCTGCAATCTGAAGTAGATCAAACATATAATCAGGATGTATTGGTAATTACTGGTAATTGGAATGAAAAAGTTGGAAACAAAGAAGGCAGCTCAGTAGTTGGAAAATATGGTCTTGGTGACAGAAACTATGCCAGAGATCACATGATAGAATTTGTCAGACTATAAGCCTTTAAATTGCAAATACATTTTTTTCACCAACATAAACAGCAACTATATACATGGACTTCACCAAATGGAACATTCAGGAATCAAATTGACTACATTTGTGGAAAGAGATGATGGAAAAGCTCAATATCAAATATCAGAATGAGACCAGATACTGATTGTGGATCAGACCATCAACTACTCATATACAGGCTCAAACTGAAACTGAAGAAAATTAGAACAAGTATACTAGAGCCAAGGTATGACCTTGACTATGTCCCAAATGAGTTCATAAATAACCTCAGGAAGAGGTTTAATGCGTTAAACACTAATGATAGAAGACCAGATGAGCTGTGGCATGACATCAAAGACATCATTCATGAGGAAAGCAAAAGTTACTAAAAAGACCGGAAGAAAAGAAAAGACCGGAAAAAAAGAAAAGACCAAATTATATATCTAGTAATATACTCCATCAATTTAAATTTCTTGACGTTAGAATTTACTTAAGCCACTAGGGGGCTCTCTTGACTTTGTATAATGTGGAGGAAATCCTTTAACTTGAAAAGACTTGTATGTTTAACAAAATTTGCAATTAGTGAGTTTCTACGCTATTTGATTTTACGTTTTCCCTGAAATGATAAGATTCAAATATTCCTGATTGTTAAATATGTAAGGACAATTTGTTAAATATACGGAGGCTTGGAAGTCTGAGTCTTTATTACAAGTGTTGGCTAATAAATTGCCAGATGTATAGGGTAGGCTGTGAGGTGTAGTGAATTTTAAAATGATAACTATTCTAGACTAATGATTTTTACTTTGTTTTGTTTTATTTTCTAGAGAAAGAAGACTTCATTTGGAGTTAATATTTCTGAGGTAATATTTCATAGTTTTGTTCAACACTTCTATTGTAGACAAAGATCTGAAGTGAAAGACCCAAGTGTCTCTACATATCGGTTCTATAGTTCAGTCTTTTATTAGTCTTGACAAAGTGAGGGAGCTTTCAAGACAAGTCAAGCTATTTAAAGAGACAATAATATTGCTCAGAGACAAGTTATTTGTGGCATCCTAGAGACACAGCAAACAACACATGGAGAAATGACATTATTTCTTAATCACTCCAAAGAAAAGTGGTTCCTAAAAAAATATAGAATAAAAAATAAAGTAAAATAATTTGGTTTAGTAAAGAACGGAATCAGGGCCAGTTTCATGGGTGTGTGATCAGTGCAGTCACACAGACGCTGTGGTCAGACAAGTCCTATGCTTGGCTTAATGCTTTTCTGTTGTCATCTTCAATTCTTAACGATATTTAAATAAGGGGTCCTGTATTTTCATTTTGTACGTGGTCCTAAAAATTATATAGCTGGTCCTGTATGGAAGAGACTATTGTCTTCTCTCCTCTTGTTGACTTTTCTTTAGAGAAGCAGTTCTTATCCTTAGTTGCATTTTAGAATTACCTGGGGAGTTCTTGAGGCTCTCAAGGCCTGGCTTGCCCCTAGACCGATTACGTCATAGCCTTCAGTGGTAGGTTTCAGGCACTGGAATTTAAAAAAATTCCTCAAGTGATTTTAATCTGCAGCCTTGGCTGAGAACCACTGTAAATTTAGAGCCTAATTTCTAGACTCTTCCCTCCACACCAATCTTTCCTACTCAGATCCCTCCTGCAGTTGAACAGGCTTGTAAAATTTTAGATTCTTCACACAGGCTTTATGTGTTAGAAGAAAGAAATTGTATGAAATTTGAGTCCTTGATATGTGTTTTGTTTTTATTACTCCTACATTCGAAATCCCCCCTGTGTTTGTCAGCTTGTTGTGCTATTGGGTTTTGCATGTTGCTGTGATGCTGAAAGCTATGCCACCAGTATTTCTGATACTATCAGGGCCACCTCTGGTAGACAGATTTCAGCTGAACTTCTAGACAAAGACAGACTAGGGAGAAGGA
Source organism: Pedetes capensis (assembly GCA_007922755.1). Taxonomy (NCBI): domain Eukaryota; kingdom Metazoa; phylum Chordata; class Mammalia; order Rodentia; family Pedetidae; genus Pedetes; species Pedetes capensis. Next base: position 12,412 of record VMDO01022970.1, read on the forward strand.
CCCAGCAGCCCATTCCCGAAACAATCAGCCTTTGAAAACTCTATCACTAACAGAGAAGTACTGTTGAATATAGTGTCAGAAAATGAGGCCCACAAACTGGAAAATGTTAAAAAAACAACTGGGGAAGAGTTGCTTCCTCAAAGTAGAGTCAATCTTAATAATGAGAATGGAGTAAAGCCCCTGGGACCTACTTTTGCTGATGTGGCATGACTCAAAATGAGAAGAAACATAGTGTCTGCAACATTGGGCTCAAACATAAAAAGATCATGTGCATAGTACAGAGTCAGGTAGTGTTTTGTTCTTTTGTACATAAGGTCACTATGAGTCAGATCTAACTCAATGGCACCCAACAACATCATTAAAAATTGTGGATTTACCAAGAAAACTCACTAACTCACTCACTCTTTCTTTCTTTCTTTCTTTCTTTCTTTCTTTCTTTCTTTCTTTCCAGTAGAAAGTATATGTAAGGTTTATTAAGAGACACTATACCATTAAGAAATGATTACAGAGAAGACTGAGGCTCCTGGAGAGGCTTAGATAAACTTGGAAAGAAACTTGAAATAAACTGGGTCTCCTGGGTAAATCTGCGTAAAGATATTTCTATTTCCCAAGGGAAGGTAAAGTTGGAGAGAAGAAAGTTATGCAAGTGTCTAGAGGGAAAAGTATCTTAGACAGAGAAGATGGTGGGCCTGAGAGAAGGGAGAGGCGTAAACATGGTTGCTAGAGAAAGAAGAGAAGAGCAAAGGACAAGAAATGGAGAGGACAGAAAGGAAGGAAAAAAGAGAGCCAGCACATGTTTTTCCTAGTTTTATTCAAAGTAGGGCACTTCTGGTGTGATATTGGCCCTGGGCACCCAGCTCTGGGCACCCAGTGTGACTTGAGACTGGAGTCTTTGTTTTGTAAATGGATCAATGGCTTGGCTTAGTGTGGGGCCAATTAATGTCCTTAGAGGTGCATGTGGCTTCACCCATCATGGGCAAACAGCAGGAGTCAATTTCAATCCCCCTTTCCTCCATAATGCCTGCCAATGCCTAACTGAACCTACCTATCATTCCCCTCTTCAAGAGTTTGAGGATGGTCAAGAGGACTCAGGTGTATTAGTCTGGACTGTTGGAGCACCTTTTGAGGATGAATGGACTGTAAATGAGAAGACATGAAGTTAAGATAACAGTTTAGTAGGCAAGGTCCAAACATGAAAATTATGATGACTATAATTGTTATTGGTACAATCAATTTACTCCACAAAAATCCAGAAAGGCATTTTTTGATCATTTTACTAGAAAGAGGTGTAGTGTCTGACATGTGCTGGATTTGGTTTTCTAAGTAATGCAGAGCAGAATAGATATCAGCAGCAACATCAGAGATATATACATATGGCATTTAACTGTGATAATGGCACAAGTGCTCCCTTTGAACAGCCGTGAGAATACCTAATGTCAAATGATTTTATAGGACAGCTGTGCCCATTACCTTGACTTTTGAGTTTAAGAGTGAGATCTCTTAGATTGTAAAAATATATTAATGGTTATATATTGAGAAAGTGGCAAAGAATACAAAAGAGAAGAGCTCTAGGGTTTTATAGATTAAAAGGCAAATAGAACAAGGTTGTAGTCATTGAGCCTATATAATCACATTGTTGTTGTTAGATGCCATGGAGTCGGTGTCCCACTCAGAGCAACCCTATGTACAACAGGTGAAACAGTATTGTTAGCACTCCTCTGCTATTCATAGGGTTTTCCATGGCTGATTGTTTTTTGGGAGTGGGCTGCCAGGTCCTTCTCCCAAGCCTACAGCACCTGATGCTCCCTGATGGTCTCCCATCCAAGTACTAACCAGGTCTGACACTGCTTAGCTTCCGAGATCTGATAGGATTGGACACCACAGTGATACGGCTATAAGCTATATGATCATGTTAGCAGTGCCTAAAAGAAAACCCAAGAAACAATTTGGAACACAAGCAAGACTACAACTATTGGTAAATTGATAAATGACACTTATCTTTGTATATAAAGAAGTTGAGATGTCCTTTTTTCTTGTTTGAACTCAGGCCTTTAAATAGTTCAAATGTGTAAGCAATTTTTTATCAGGATATTTTTGAGGCTGTTGAGACTCAAAAGAAACAAGTGTTACTAAGCAATGGGCACAACAAGGGGACCTGGTAGAAGTTCTGCCATCTGGGAAAAGCCAATCCAGGGGAGATTCATTTTTAAGTCTGTGGTAATGTATGTTTGTTGGCTATGTGTGTAGCTCACACACTATTATCAGGAGGCAGAAGAAATTTATTACTAAGTTTTAACAAAGCCCTTTGTTTGGCACCTAAGTCTGTTGGTCCATCTCCCTGTGTAATAAGGGAACTATTCTTTCTGCCTTCATAAAATGCATTGGTGTTACCCATGTGCATAGCCAGATGGCTTTTAAAATCATCTTTTGGCTTTGGGCATTTTTATCAACATTGGTTACTATACAAGTTTACTTAGAAAGGGGTCCAGATAATTGATCAAGGTAGAGAATGAAGCCCTCAGTGTCTGGGAGGAAATTAATATTTATACCTTGTGGGGCATCGCCCTGCCACTGGACTCGCTCCGGCCGTGAGCAGGAACCAGCAGCCAAAGACCCGTCTTCTGGTGAGGGGGAGCTGGGCACCCAGGAGCCGCGCCGCCTGGAAAGGAGGCTTATGCCCACGGCTGCTCTGAGAAGCCTTGAGAAAGGCAGGCTCAGAGGCTTATACCCACAGCAGCTCCTTGCTTCTTTCTACCCAATGAAGACTCCGAGTGCTCTGCTCTAATAGCTTTTTATTTCTTCCTTGTCTGTCCTGGTCCATGGAATGGACTCAGACTGTTCCGCGTACCACCCTTATATACTCTTCTGGGGCTTTCCGGGGACCAATCAGAGGCAGTCACCTCATACTGGTTTCAGCCAATCAGAGGGGATATTCAAATTTGGTTTTGTAGAAGTAGCCAATCAGGGGTAGTTCCAGAATGGTCCAGTCAGGAGCCATTCTGGGGTTTGGAAACAGCCAATCGGTGTTGAGGGGGCAGAGGCAAGGGAATAGATGCCAGACCCATCTTGGGGAGCTGATGACCCTGAGTTCCAGGATGTAGGGCAAGGGTGACTGCCTGGGGAACAAACCTCAGTCCTCCAAGGGAGCCTAGATAGGCCCTGGGGTAAACTGCCTCTCTAGGCAGTGCCCTACACTACCTGTGATGTCAGGCAGCACCCAGAGGTATCTTGATGGCTAACTGTGGTTGCTTGAAGTGGACCTCACCAGGAAACCATGGGCAGCTTTTGAGTTCTTGAGGGTCATGGTCAAGGAGCTAAATGAAGGCCTGTTCTCTCTCGAGAAGGCAGAAGGTCATGCTTATAGCGGGGTCCTGTTTGTAGAGGTGGCAAGGCCCTGATCGCTTAGGCCTTCTAGGGCAGTCCCTTTCAGTGCCTGTTTTTTTTTTTTCCCCCACATTAGTGGCTGAGAAAACTATCTTTCTTAAATATAGGTCTAATGGTCCTCTTATTTCCTTTAATTAATAGACTCTGTAAATAAAAATCATAGAAATTTAGTGAGATTAAAACTGAAGAGGGAAATACATAGACTTTCCTCTTCTCTGCTAATGGCTGAATATTCACTAAGCACCTTGCTGTGCCTGGGCCTGCATCAGGTTTCATTAAATGCCCCTTTTCTATCTGAAGGTTTTTGGGACACTAATTGTTTTTCCTTATGAGTCACCTGTGGGCTTTGGTAATAATCTAGATGTGTCTGGTCTCAATCCTTCTGGATTATAGGAATCGAAGGCCCCAATTAGAGACCTGGGGTCCTGCAAGGGCAAATCCTTTTAACCTTAATTCACTGGGGGCCTCCTCTGAACAGAAGCTGGCTTTCTGCCTTCAGCTTTACAAAATAGCACATAAGGCATTGTCTTCTCTTTAGCATGTCTTCTTAAAGTTATATCTACATACAGATAATGTAGAGATTAATTCCAACCTTAGGTGTTTAACTATAAGAATTATGTTAAATCTCTTCACTTGTTTAGCTTTAAATTAGGCATTAAATAGAGAAAAAGTAACTTAATGGCAAAGTAATTAAATATTTAATGAAAATATTGGTAAGCTGAAACCCAAAGGGAGATGAAAAGTGAAATAATCCTGGACATTTATGCCCACATGGAAGTAGCATTTTACTACCATGTTTTATGGCCAAATTAGAAATAAGAAATAGTGATGGATCCAAATTTTCAAAATAAGATATTTTGAAATTAAGCTGTTTTCTTTTTGTTGAATAGTCAACATTTAAGAATGACCTAAATAGCATGTATAATTTCAAATTTTGAAAAGTGAACTCATTCTTCACATATATCATTCTCTGACTTGAAATTTGTACATTTTTTTCAGTTCACAAAAATACCACTTGATGAGCACCCAAACAATAGCGGATACAGTGCTAAATGCTTTCTATATGCTGCTATATCCCAGAACAACCATGCAAGGTACTGATATTGTCCTGCTTTGTTTCCTCCTTCTTATTATTTTTGGAAGAGTTGGAGAAGGATTGGCTTTAATTCTTTAAATGTGTGGCAGAATTCAGCAGTGAAGCCATCAGATTCTGGACTTTTCTTTGATAGGAGACTTGCTATTAGTGATTCAGTCTCATTGCTTGGTCTGTCAGATTTCTACTTCTTCACGCTTCAGTCTTGGAAATTTGTGTATGTACAGGAATTCATCTCTTCCTTCAAGGTTATTCAATTTGTTGGTGTATAATTGCTCATAGTAGTATCTTATGATCCTTTGATTTCTTTGGTATTGTCTTCTCTTTAACTTTTAAATTTATTTGAGTCATCTCTGGCATACGTGTTTTCTCTCTCTCAGCTGATTTTGTTTAATTTTTCAAAAAACCAATTCATTGATAATTTCTGTTGTTTTTCTTATCTCTATTTCATTAATTTCTGCTCTGATCTTTATTATTTTCTTCCTTCTACTAACTTTGGGCTAAATTTGTTTTTCTTTTTCTAGTTTCTTGGAGTGTAACATTAGCTTACTTTTTTGAGGTCTTTCTTCTTTTTTGATGTAGGCATCGATTGCTATAAACCTCCCTCAGAACTACTTTTTCTGCAATCTTATTGTACCATTTTAGAGGTGAGGAAATTAAGCCTAGGAGAGGCTGACTTTTTCAGATCACACAGCCTTGTGTCAGAAGAGGACTGTCAACAACCTCTTATCTCCAAACTCTGCTTCTGTCCCCTCTACTACATAGCCTGTAGAAGTTGTAGGAATAGCATTCTTTTTAGAAAAAAAATGGTGGTAAAATATACATAATATGAAATTTACCATTTTAACTGCCTCAGGTCTGCAATTTAGCGGTGTTTAGTGCATTTACATTGCTGTGCAATCATCTCAAGAACGCTTTCTTCATCCCAAATGGAAACTCTATACTCTTTAAATAGTAACTACCCATTTCTCCCTTCCCTAACCTCCTGGTAACCATTATTCTGCTCTGTCACCATGAATTTGACCACTCTAGGTGGCTTGCATAAGTGAAATCATACAATATTTATCCCTTTTTGTCTGTCTTATTTCTCTTAGCATAATGTCATCAAGGTTCATCTATGTTGTAGCATGTATTAGAATTTCATTCCTTCTTAAGGGTGAATAGTATTCCACTATATTATTTCCCATATTTTGTTTGTCTGGTCATCCCTAAATGAACAGTTAGATTGTTTCCACCTTTTGGCTATTGTGGATAATGCTATTACAAATATTAGTGCTGAAATATTTGTTTTAGTCTCCACTTTCAATTCTTTTGGGTATATGTAAATAACCAAACGTTGAATTGCAGATCATATATATAACAATAATTCTGTTTAATTTTTTTGAGGAATCACTGTACTGTTTTAAAGACATAGATTTTTTAAATTAGAACATTTGATTTAAGGAAAAAATAAGAGACCCTCTACATAGAATGCTGAAGTGAAATTCAACTATGGAATGACAAATGGATGAGTGGGACCAGGTTTGTCTCCCTTGTTTGTGGGTTTTGATCCAGGCATACAGTTAAGGGAGTGTGGGAGCTGCTGAAGATGGACATAAAGAAGAAGAGTTCTTCCTTCCCTTGCTAGGAATCTTTTCTAACAACTGGCCATCTGCAACTGTCTGGCTCTTGCCTTGGGTGTTCTAGCAAGAAGGAACTTCTTTGAAACTACACACTGGTAGTGTTATCTTTCTCAATAAAACTAAGCCAAAACATTCTTTTCTGGATCTCAAGGGAGCAAGGCCTAATCTCTGACGATTTTACTGTTCAAACTTCAGACACACAGAACCACCCTGCAACCACACATGTTGAATAATCCCATTTTTATACCAGTTGTCATGTTTTAATATCATAATACTGTTAATAGATACAGCTGTTGCTAGGCGTCTTACTCTGTGATGCCACGCCAAGTATAAACCACTGGGAAAAAAATGAAAAATGAAAACAACATTTGTCAGGGTGGATGTTGGGCAACTAATGATGATTTGCTAACAGATTTCAGCTGTGCCTCTAATTCTTTCTGCATTAATGGACATTTAATGGCATGCTATGAATTTGCTTTGGCAATGATCATATGTGCCTGTGTTCAATTCAGCAGACATTTATTGCATGTCTTCTCTGTCCTACTACTAGGAGCAAAGAAGGAAAGAGCTAATTCTCCATATACCTTATCCTAGAATGTCTTCCCCATTTATAAAACACAGAGCTGGTAAGGGATCATAGAAGATATCCAATTCAATTTATCTCTTCCTACTTCTCTTCCTTAATGTACTATATATGAGAAAACTGAAGCCCACAAAGATGGAGTCATTACATAAAGAGGTCTGAGTTTGAATCCCTTCTTATATATGCTTTCATAAGAAAGTTTAAGAAAGTAGCGCTGGGTGCGGTGGTGCACACCTGTAATCCCAGTGAGGGATTGAAAAAAAAAATTTAAGAAAGTTAGGCCTTCCTAGTCTCAGTTTTCTTCTCTGTAAAGGCAAGCTTCAGAGACTCCATTCTGAAACACTTTCTCCACTTGGCTTGTGTGATACCATACTTTACAGATTCTTCTCATTTTCCCCTGGCTATTCCTTCCTTCCTTTCATTTACCATTCCCATTGATTATTTATCTCTTGATTAGTCTCTTAAGCATTATTAGAAATCTAATATAGGCTCTCTTCTCTTATTACTCTATACCGTTTCTTTGGACAAGCTTACCTATTTGTCTATAGGCTTGTTGTTGCTATTGTTGGGTGCGGTGGAGTTGGGTCAGACTCAGAGAGTCCCTATGTACAATAGAAAGAAACACTTCACCTTTCTACACTTTAAAGCGATCTTTTGCAACGGCTTTTCCAAATGCAATGTGTCTTTTGATTTCTTGACTGCTGCTTCATAGGTGCTGATTATAGAAACAAATAAAGCAAAATCTTGGACAACCTCAATCTGTTTTCCATTTGTCATGAAGTTTCGTACTGACCCAGTTATAAGGATTTTTTTTTTCTTGATGTTGGAGCACAACCCATACTGAAGGCTGTGTTCTCTGATCTTCCTCAGTAAATGTTTCAAATCCCCTTTACTTTTGCAAGGAATGTTGTGTCATCTGCATAATGCAGGTTGTTAATGAGTCTTCCTCCAGTCCTAATGTTACCCTCTTCTTCAAAAAGTCCAGCTTCTCAGATTATTTTCTCAGCATAGAGATTGAAGTGGTAAAGTGAAAGGATACAGCCCTGAAGCTTTTGAATGATCTTTAGCATAATTTTACTTACGTGAGATATTAATACTGATAATTTCCACATTTGTCTAGATCCCCTTTCATGGAAATAGGCACAAATATGGATCACTTCCAGTCAGTTGGCCAGGTAGCTGTTTTCCAAATCTCTTGGTATAAACAAATGATCACCTCCAGTGCTGCATTTGTTTGTTGAAACATCTTTATTGGTATTCCATCAATTCCTGGAGCCTTGTGTTTCACAGTTTCTTCAGGGCAGCTTCCATTTCGTTGTTCAATAAAATTGGCTCCTGATCATATGCAACCTCTTGAAATGGTTGGTCATCAATCAGTTCTTCTTAGTATAATGACTCTGTGTATTCCTTCCATCTTCTTTTCATATTTCCTGCATTATTTAATATTTTCCCCATAGAATCCTTCACTATTGCCTCTAGAGGCTTAAATATTTCTTTAATTCTTTAAGCTTAAGAAAAACAGAGTGTCTTCTTCCCTTTTGGTTTTCTGTCTCCAGGTCTTTGCACATGTTATTATAATATTTGATTTTGTCTTCATAAGCTGCCTTTTGAAATGCTCTGTTTAGTTCTTTAACTTAGTCATGTCTTCCTTTCACTTTAGCAGCTTGACATTCTAGGGCATGTTTCAGAGTCTCTTCTGACATGTAATTTGGTCATTTCCTTTTCCCTGTCTTTTTAATAATCTTTTTCTTTCCTCATGAATAATGTCTTTGATGTCCTGCCAAAACTCGTCTGGTCTTCAATCATTAGTGTCTAGTGTATCAAATCTGTTCTTGAGATGGTCTCTGAACTCGAGTGGGATATACTCATAGTCATACCTTGGCTCTCGTCCACTTATTCCAATTTTCTTTAGTTTCTGTTTGAATCTTCATATGAGCAATTGATAGTCTGATCCAGTCAGCATTTGGTCTTTTTGTAACTTTTGTTATTATGGTTTTCCATCATCTCTTTTCGCAAATGTAGTGATTGTGGTAACTGTATTTTCCATATGGTGAATTCCATGTGTATTTTGTTGTTGTTGTGGTTAGGTGTCATTGAGTTGGGTTCGACTCATAGCAACCCTGTGGAGAAGAGATTGAAACACTGCCCTACAATGTGCCAGGCTCATGAATCTTTTTTAATGTTTAAGCCCAGTGTTGCAGCTACTGTGTCAGTCTGTCTAGTTGAGGGTCTTTCTTTCTTTTTTCTTTTTTTTTTTTTTGTTGACCTGCCACTCTCCCAAACATGATAGCCTTCTCCAGGGATTGGTGCCTCCTGACAACATGTCCAAAATGTGTCATAAGACACAGTCTAGCCATCCTTGCTTCCAAGGAGCACTCTTGTTGCACTTCTAGGATGGATCTGTTGGCTCTTCTGGCAGTCCATAGTATATTCAATAGTCATCTCCAGCAATAGTCATCTCCAGCACCATAATTCAAAAGCATCAGTTCTTTCGTTTCTCTTATTCAATGTCCAGCTTTCATAAGCATATGACGCAACTGAAAACACCATGGAATGAATGAGTCAGGCACACCTTGTTTTCAATGTGACATCTTTACTTTTTAATGCTTGAAAGCAATCTTTTGCAACAGCTTTTCCCAAGGTAATGTGTCTTTGATTTCTTCACTGCTGCTTCTATGGTTGATTGTACAAACAAGTAAAGAAAATCTTGGACAACTTCAATCTTTTCTCCATTTATCATGAAGTTGTGTACTGATGTAGTTGCAAGGATTTTGTTTTGTTGATGTTGAGTTTCAATCCATACTGAAGGCTGTGTTCTTTGATTTCCATCAGTAAATGTTTCAAATTCTCTTCAGTTTCAGCAAGCAGAGTTGTGTCCTGAGAATGACACAGGCTGAGTCTTCCTCCAATCCTGATGCCATATTCTTCTTCATAAAGTCCAGCTTCTCAAGTTATTTGCTCAGCCTAGATATTGGAGAAGTATGGTGATAGGATATATCCCTGATGCACAACTTCCTTGTCTTTAAAACAGGCAGTGTTTTCTTGTTTTGTTCAAATCACTGCCTCCTGGTCCATGTACAGATTTCTCATGAGTACAATTAAATGCTCTAGTATTTCCATTCTTCACAATGTTGTCCATAATTTATTGTGATCCACAAAGTCACATGCCTTTGCATAGTCAATTAAACATAGATACACATCCGTCTGGTATTCTCTATTTTCTGCTAATATCCATCTGATATCAGTAATAGTGTTCCTGGTACCATGCCCTATTCTGAATCTGACTTTATTTTCCACAGTTCCTTGTTCATATACTGCTGCCATATCTTTTAATGATCTTTAGAAAATTTTACTTGTGTGACATATTAATGATATTATTCAATAATTTTTGCATTTTGTTGGATATCCATTCTTGGGAATAGGCAAAAATTTGAATCTTTTCCAGCCAGTTAGTCTGTAGCTGTTTTCCAACAATAACAACAAAATCCACGTATATAGTTGCTGTTTATGTTGGTGAAAAAATGTATTTGCAATGAAAAGGTCATTGTTCTGACAAACTTCTATCATGCAATCTCCAGCATCATTTCTGTTACCAGAGCCATATTTTCCAACTACTGAGCCTTCTCCTTTGTTTCCAACTTTTGCATTCCAATTACTAGTAATTATCAGTATATCCTGATTGCATGTTCCATCAATTTCAGATTGCAGAAGCTGGTGAAAATTTTCTGTGTTTTAATTTGTGGTTTAAGGGGTGAGTGTGCAAATTTGAATAATAGTCATATTAACTGACCTTCCCCATAGGAATATGGATATTATTCTATCACTGAAAGCATTGACTTCAGGACAAATCTTGAGATGTCTTTTTTGATGATGAATGCAACCCCATTTCTCTTCAAGTTGTCATCCCAGCATAGGAGACCATAATGTTATCTGATTCAAAATGGTCAATACCAGTCTATTTTAGCACATTGATGCTTAGAAGGTTGATATTTATGTGCTCTATTTCCCTGTTGATGATTTCTAATTTTCCTAGATTCATACTATATATATTCCACATTCCAATGATTAATGTTTACAGTTGTTCCTCCTTGTTTTGAGTTATGCCACCTCAGCAAATGGAGGTCCCTGGGTCTCTATTCCTTTCTTGTCATTAAAGTCAATTCTACTTTGAGGAGGCAACTCTTCCCCAGTCATCTTTTGAGGGAAATTCTAACCTGGGTGGGGTGCTCATTTTCAGGCACTATATCTGACAGTGTTTCTCTGTTATTCATTGGGTTTTCTTTCTTCTCTTTCTTTCTTTTTTTTTTTTTTTTTTGTGTGTGTGTGTGTGTGTGTTACTGGGGGTTGAACCCAGGGCCTCGTGCTGTACCACTGAGCTGTGTCCCCAGCCCTTTTTTTTTTTTTTTTTTTTTTTTTTTTTTTTTTTTTTTTTTTTACTTTTTGAGATAGGGTCTTGCTGAGTTACGCAGACTGCCTCTGGTCTCAAACTTGCGATCCTCCTGCCTCTACCTCCAGAGCCTCTGGGATTATAGGCGTGTGCCACCTCGACCAGCATTCATAGGGTTTTCAATGTCTAATTGTTTTGCTGTTGTTAGGTGCCATCAAGTCAGTATCCGACTCATAGCAACCCTCATAGGGTTTTCAATGGCTGACTGTTTCGGGATTGCCTTGGGAGTGGATTGCCAGGTCCTTTTCCCATTTTTGCGGTGCTGGGAATTGAACTCGAGACCTCAGAGACTGCAGCGCAGCGCTCTACCAACTGAGCTAAAAACCCTCCACCAGATGGATTAACACAGTGTCTGCAACAATGGGCTTAAACATAAATAAGATGGTTTGCCTGGCACAGAATCGGCAAGTGTTTCGATCTGCTGTACATAGGGTCACTATGAGTCGGACTCGACTCGACGGCACCTAACAACAACAACAACAATTGTTTTGCAAGTGGGCTGCTATGTTCTTCTCTCTAGTCTATCTTAGTTTGGAAGCTCAATTGAAACCTGTCCACCATGGGTAACCCTGCTGAGATCTAGTAAAAGTAACCTAGCTTTCAGCATCACAGCAACATGCAAGCCCCCACATACAGCACATACAGCAAACTGACAGATAAGTGAGAGGTCTGTAGGCTTGGTGACCCCTAAATCTACATCTACTGCCTGAAATTTCTCTTGAGCTCCAAACCATATACGCTTTGTCTGTTTGATATTTCTGCAGGGAACCCGTTGGCACATCACTTAAAATTCCACAGGACCTAAAGTGAACTCAGGCTCTTGCCTTGTACCTGTTGCTTCTCCAGTATGTGGTATCTCAATTACTAAGATCATTGAATTTTCCAAGTCAGAAACTGAACAATCTTTTATTGCCAAGTCCAGTTGCTTCTATCTGCTGAATATCTCTATGTCTCTGTCCTTACTGCTTCTCTATTGCCACCATTCTAATTCAGATTCCTATTATTTCTCACTGAAATTACTATACTATTTCCTAAATGGTCTTCCTGCTTCCAACTTCACTACTCTCCAAACCAGTCTCCACACTATACTTAGAGTGATCTTTTATTCACACATCTTAAATAGAGGAAGATCTTTATTTAAAAGAGATAAGTGAGCTTGGCTCTCTTTCCTTTCTTTCTTCCCCTCAGCTTCTTACTCTGTGCTCCCCTTTCTCTAGCAACCACGTGTACCCTCTCTCTTCTTTGAGGCCTGCCATCTCTGTTCATCTAAGTTGCTTTTTGCTCTAGAAACCTTCTTAACTCTGTTCTCTCTGACTTACCTTTCCCTGGAAAATAGAAATATCCTTAAGCAGAATCACCTAGGGAAACTAGGATTTTTTTAAAAAATTTCTTTCCATGTCCACCAAACCTTCTCCAGGTACCTCAGTTTTCTCTGTAATTTTTCCTTAATGGTGTACTATTTTTTAATAAGCCTCATATATACTCTCTATTGTACATTAAAAAAGTGATCTTGAACAAATGCCAATAAAAACATTCAAACAGGAAGAGAAAAAATAAGAATGCAGAAGATAGACCAAAATACCCAAGAACTAAGGGGAAATTATAAGAGTTGTACTTTATAGGTAATAGGAATACCAGAAGGAGAAGAGAGAAAAGAACAGAAGAAATATTTGCAGTAACAATCACTGAGAAATTTCCAAAATTTATGACACCATGATACAGGAGGCTCAGAAAACACCAAGTAAGATAAATATAAAAAATGACACCTAAGGATATCATATTAAAACTGCAAAAAAACAAAGACAAGGGGAAAATATAGAAAGAAGCTAGAGGGACCCTACAGAGGAACAAGGATAAACAGGACATTATAGATCTAGTCAGAAACCAGGCAAGCAAGTAGTAGAGTAAAATACTTAAAATATTGAAGGAATAAGACTTTATCTATGTACAATTTTATATTCAGCAAAATTATACCTTGAAAGTAAAGGAGAAATGAAGACTTTCTCAGATGAGTAAAAATTGAATGACTTTATTACCAGTAGAGTTGCCTTGCAAGAAATGTTCTTTAGAAAAAAAATATAGGTCAGAAACTCAGATCTGTATAAAGAAAGAAAGAACATTAGAGAAGGGAAAAACAAAACTAAAATAAGATCTTTTATTTTTCTTCTTATTAATTGATCCATGGGAGAAGGACTTGAGAATCCACTCCTGAAGCAATACCCAAACAATCAGCCATTGAAGCCAGCCAATCAGCCATTGAATCAGCCCCTATGAGGGTCGCTATGAGTCAGACATGACTAGATGGCACCCAACAACAGCAATTAATTGATCTAACAGTTACCAGTTTATTCAAATAGTAATGATAGTATATTTGGTGGTTATAGCTTAAGGATAAATGAATGAATGGCAGTAGTATTTTAAAGAACAGAGGGGAAGTCTTAGGAATACTCTTATATGTGCACTATCCCTAAAATGACAGTGTTATTTGAAAGTGAACTTAGATTAGTTGTAAATGTATATTACAACTGTAGTGCAACCACCAAGATTTTTCTAAAAGAAGATACAATTGACATTGTAAGATAAGAGAGAAATTGAATCATATAAATTACTAAACTAAAGCCAAGCAGCATAAAACCAGTGGTAGACAAAAAAGAAAGCAGAGCAAGAGTAATGAATAGAAAACAGTTATAAATATAATAGGTAATAATCAAACTATGTCAGTAATTGCTTTAAACATGAATGAGGTAAATACAGGTTCAGATCTCTCTACTAGGACAATACATTGTATAATAGAAATCTATTTTACATATAAAGACATGGATAGATTAAAAGCAGAGGAGTGCTGAGGATATAGTTGAGTAGTAGAGCACTTTCTCGGCCACAGGGCTACGGCTGCAGGCTATGGTAAAATATAGGAGAAACATTTTTTTTTTTAATGAAATGTCCATACGTGCATATCATTGTGCATTTCTCATATTCACCTCCTCCATTTCCTCCCTAATCCCCCATCCCTTTCCTCCCCACCAGTGATCCTCCTTCTACTTGCATGTCTTGTTTGTGTATCTATCTATCTATCTATCTATCCATCCATCCATCCATACATACATACATACATACATACACTGAGATTTTACCTTAAGGGCAAAACATGATGTTTCTCTTCCTTTCCCCATTACCCTTTCTTGTTGCCCCCTTTTCTTTAGTCCTTTTTCTCCCCCTAGAGAGGCCCTTTCCCATTTTTATGACCTATATATTTTAATATTAAATAAATTGAAATTTAACATCTAATGTGAGAGAAAACATACAATACTTATCTTTCTGGGTCTGGCTTAATTAGCTTAAAATGATGATTTCTAGCCCCATCCATTTTCCAGCAAGTGTCATAATCTCACCATTCTTTATGGTTGGATAAAATTCAATTCATTTTGCAAATGATGAAATTATGGAGACAGTAAATAGAGCAGTTGTATTGGTCAGTTTCCATCACTATAATAAAATAACTGAGGCTGGGTACTTATAAAGAAAAGAGGTTTATTTAGCTCACAGTTTTGGAGGTTCAAGAGAATGGTGTCAACATCTCTTGGGATCTGTATTACAATGGGAGTATATGTGAGAAGGAGAGATCAGATGGCTAGATAGGAAGCCAGAGAGCAGAGAGGGGCTGTATTAACACACTCTCATGGGAGCCAATTCAATCTTTCACTCTGTGAGACAAGCACTTTCCCTTTGAAGGGCAGCAACTCCAAAGGTCTATAAGCCTCTCAATAGGCCCCACCTCTTAAAGATCTCACTACCTCTTAACATCACCATACTGGGGACCAAGCTTCTAATATATGGACTCTTGTAGGACAATGCATATCCAAACCAGTGCAGCAATAATCACCAGGGGTTTGGAAGAGATAGGGTTGAATACATGGAGCACAGGGTAGTGACACTATTCTGAATGATACTAAAATGGTGGTTTTATGTCATCATATACTTGTCAAAATTCATAGAATATGCAATACAAAGAGTGAACCCTAAAGTAAAATATGAATTTCAGTTAATAACAATGTATCAACATAGGTCCATTAATTGTAACAAATATACTATACCAATGCAAGATGTTAAAAATAGGGGCAACTGAAAGTAGAATCAGGGCAGGGATGAGGAGAGAAAGTACATGGGAACTTTCTGTGCTTTCTGTTCCATTTTTCCTGTAAACCTGAAACATCTCTATGAATAAAATCCATTAATTTTTTAATGAGAAAAAAGCATATGCGAGACCCAGAGAAGCCAATACACTTGGGAGCTTTCACTTTAAGTTCTTTCCACCTGAAGGTCTTGGGATTAATTATGATTACTTGGAAGATACTAAAGAGGCAGAGAGTGCCAACAACACTCTCTACTTATACTGTGAAGACAAATAATTTTGCATTCAAAATCTCTAGGGGTTAGGCCGGGCGCAGTGGCGCACACCTGTAATCCCAGCTGCTTGGGAGGTGGAGGCAGGAGAATCGCAAGTTCAAGACCAGAGGCAGTCTGCATAATTTAGCAAGACCCTGTCTCAAAATAAATAAATAAATAAATAAATAAATAAATAAACAAATAAATAGTGAAAAAAAAATGGGCTGGGGTTGCAGCTCAGTGGTCCAGCATTTACAAAGCATGCAAGCTCAAGGCCCTGCGTTCAACCCCCAGTACTGCAAAAAAAAAAAAAAAAAAAAAAAAAAAAAAAAAAAAAAAAGTCTCTAGGGGTAAAACTACCAGTGTCTGGGAGACTCCTTTAGAATGGAGGGCCAAGAAGTTGGCTAAAGTCAGCTAGTTGAGAATCAGTCTGTCGACCTGAATCTGCATCCATTGAAGTATATGCAGACATAATGACAAAGGAGTGAGACAGTCCTTAAGATTCTATGTGTGATATGTATGGTGTGCTAAGGAGACAAAGAGATGAAAAGACATCCTACCACTTTATAGTGATTGGTATTCCTCACCAGAGCCAAAAGGTCCTGCAAGGAAATATGAGGTTTGTGATACTTTTGTTATAGCAACTAAAATCTTCTCTTCTCCACTTATGTCTTTATCTAGAAATACTTTAAGAATACATTTTCTTTTAATAATTGATTCTGTAAGTTTGCACATTGTTGTTCATAGATGCAGTTGAGTTCGGTCTGACTCATAGTGACCCTATGTACCAACACTACCCAACACTGAACCATGTCCACCACTATTATCAGTGCTTCTCTCTTATTCATAGGGTTTTCAATGATTGCTTCAGAAGTGGGCTGTCAAGTCCTTCTCTCAAGCCTATAGCACATGGTATTCCCAGGTGGTCTCTCTTCCAAGGACTAACCAAGCGCAATTCTGCTTCATGTTGTTAGATGCCATTGGGACAGGTCCAACTCATAGTGACCCTATGTACAACAGAACAAAACACTCCTCGACATTGTGCTAGGCACACAATCATTTTTATGTTTAAGCCCATTGTTGCAGTCATTGTGTCAATCCATCTAGTTGAGGGTCTTTGTTTTTTTTTTGTTGACTCATCACTCTCCCAAACATGCCATCCTTCTCCAGGGATTGGTCCCTCCTGACAACATATCCAAAATATGAAAGATGCAATCTAATCATTCTTACTTCCAAGGAACACTCTGGTTGTACTTCTTCTAAGACAGATCTGTTGGTTCTTTTGTCAGTCCATGTAATATTCAATATTCGTCTCCAGCACCATAATTCATAAGCATCAATTCTTTACCTGTCTCTATTATTCAATGTGCAGCTTGCATATTTTCCAACTACTGAGACGCTTTCTTTGTTTCCAACTTTTGCATTCCAATCAACAGTAATTACCAGTGCATCCTGATAGCATGTTTGATCAATTTCAGACAGCAGAAGCTGCTAAAATCTTCCCTATCTTCATTTGTAGCCTTAGTGGTGGGTGTGGATATTTGAATGATAGTCATATTAACTGGCCTTCCTGGTAGGCATATGGATATTATTCTATCATTGACAGCATTGTACTTCAGGACAGATCTTGAGATGTCTTTTTTGATGATGAATACAACCCTATTTCTTTTTAAATTGTCATTCCCAGCATAGTAGACCATAATATTATCTGATTCAAAATGGCCAATACCAGTCCATTTTAGCACACTGATGCCTGGAATGTCAATGATTATGTGCCCCATTTCCCTTTTGATGATTTCTAGTTTTCCTAGATTCATACTACATACATTCCCTGTTCCAATTATTATTAGATGTTTACAGTTGTACCCCCTCCTTTTAAGTCATGCCACCTCAGCAAATGGAGGTCCCTGTGCCTCTACTCCATTTCCATCATTACAGTTGATTCTATTTTGAGGAGGCAACCCTTCCCCAGTTGTTTTTTGAGTGCCTTCAATCTGGGGAGCTCATTTTCCAGCACTATATCTGACAGTGCTTCTCTGCTATTCATATGGTTTTCAATGGCAGCTTCAGGAGTGGGCTGCCAGGTTCTTCTTCCAAATCTGCCTTAGTCTGGAAGCTCAGCAGAAACCTGTCTACCATGGGTGTCCCTGCTGGTGTCTGTAGTACCAGTGGCATAGCTTTCAGCATCGCAGCAATGCGCAAGCTCCCACAGTACAGCAAACTGACAGACAGGTGAGAGTGAGCCTGCTTAGCTTCTGAGATCTGACGAGATCAGACAGCAGGGTGGTAGGGCTGTAGTATTCTCCTTTATTCAGAACTTAGAGAAATATGAACTGTTTTGAATGCTTTTTGTATAATAACCAATCTTCAATTCTCAAAAAAGGGATGAAAAAAAGAAAGCCCACATATGAATAAAAGGATACCCATTAAACACATCATAATGATTACCTATTGGCTGAGAGGGGAATGGGAGTAAAAAGATCTAAATAAGTAAAATCAGAAATGACTTTGCATAGACCAATGATTATAGTGTGTCCTGAATACAAGTTTATTCCCTTAACTCTCCACAATGGTTTTGCTTTGTTTATTTATGTATAGTACTAAGGATTGAACCCAGGGCCTTGCACATACTATACAAATACTCTACCACTAAGGCATACCCCTATCCCTGCCTATAATAGTTTAAAACAGTTTGGGTAGGAGGCTGGCATATCAGAAACTCTTGGGTATGTTAGGGTGGAACAAAAGCTGAAGGGGAGCAAATTAGATGGTCTTTCCAAATATAAACTCACTGAAGGTAGCTTGATGCAATGAGAAGAGCACTGGATTGGGCATCAGAAATGAGTCCTGCTTCGGCTACTCCAATAGCATAAGCAAGAGAAGAAAGGCTGGATTAGGCAGGTGACTGCAGGCTGGGAAACAAGAGTGGTGCAAGAGTCACCCCAGAGGCAGCATCACTGAAATCAGAAGTATTGTGTGGCATGAGAGGCGAAGAAAAGCATGACATCGAGCATGACTGTCATTTCTGATTTGGATGACTAGAAAGGTGGGGAACACAGGTGGAGAGGGAGGATTTGAGCCATAATCCTGTAAGGCATAGTCCCATAGCCCTGAATGTTGAAATCTCAAAAGATCAAAATCCTCCAAAAAACAACAATAACAACAACAACAACAAAACAAACAAACAAACAAACAAAAACCCAGGAAAAATAATCAAAAGTTCTTTAAAAGACGTTTTTGCATTTTAAAGGGTAATTGTTTTGAGAAATATAAAACACATTCAGCGAGCTCTGCGGCAAGGCGTCTCTGAGCCCGGGTCATCCGTATTTGTTGCTCACTCTTCGCGTTGATTGGCCTTGGGATTTTGTGGTGTGAATTCTGCAGGGGAGTGTCATCCGCAGCTGTGCAGATGAGAGCATGAGGCCAGGAGCTCTGCCGAGACCTCAGAGGGTACCCCAGATGCAGGTGTTGATTTTAGAACTAAGAAAAGCAAATCATGGACAAATTCAATCTTTTCTCCATTTATTGTGAAGTTGCATACTGGCCCAGTGAGTTGTGTCATCTCCATAACACAGGTTGTTAATGAGACCTCCTCCAATCCTGATGCTGCCTTCTTCCTCATAAAGTCCAGCTTCTCAGATTATTTGCTCAGCATATAAATTGAAGAGATGTGGTGAAAGGATTCCGCCCAGGAGAAGTTCCGAGCGCGACCGCAACACACAACAAGACTGTGGAGAGGAAATTTCTGATTTAGGGAATTGGCGCCCGATCTCCGTGGGACAGGGAGATCTTTAGGGAAGACCCCACAGGTTTCACTGCCTCTCGAACAGTACAGTAGTCGCGGAGTGTTCTGTGGAACAGTCTCTATGGGCACTCGAGGCCCCAATTAAATCCAGATTGTTATGAAGAACTTGGCTATATGGAGCCAATGAGACCAATGGTTACTGCGGATTGTGGGGAATACTGCCACCCTGAGCTCTAATTGGGAACATTACACCCTGCATTATCGAATCCACCTGGCCGAACTGGGTGTAATAGTTCAGACTCCATCCTCAAGATAATATGTTTTTACTGTTAACAGGGTCTTGAGCCTGCTTCCTTAGTGGAAGCTGGACTGACACTCTGTGGCCCCAGCCAATAAATTTTTTGCTTTTTGAGATAGGCTCTTGTTGGGCTGCACAGATTTTGGGCTTGAGACCCTCCTGCCCCCATCCTGCAAGTCACAGGGATTCCAGGCGTCCTTCACTACACCTGACTGTAAGAATTGTTATATGTATGGGGGAGAGTCTATGCGTGAGGTCTGGAATTTTATATTTTATTCTATTTTTTCTCTTTTCTTTGTACTTTACTTTTTAAAAATTTTTATCTTAATTTTATTAGTACTATATATATATTTTTCTTCTTCTTCTTTTCTTTCCTTCTATGGGGGTTTGAATTCAGGGCTCTGTGCCTGCTTATCTGGTAGGTGCTGGATTGCCACGCTGCACCCCAGGACCCCATTTTTTTTTTTTTTTTTTTTTTT
>VMDO01022971.1:0-32532 GCA_007922755.1 Pedetes capensis
TTAGAAGGAAAGAGAGGATTTGCCCTTTCACTTCTTAAGATTTATCGCAAAAGTATATTGACAAAGTTATGGTAACAATCTAGGAATAGACTTTTTTACAGGTAGAATAGAATAAAGACCTCAGAAACACACCGATCCACATATGAAAATGTGGCAGACAGGTGGCATAAAAGATCAGTAAAGTGCACCAAAATATGGCTATAAATAGGCAGTGCACCAAAAAGTGACTATAAATAAGCAAGAAAATGAAATCAGCCCCTACTTTACACCATGTACAAAATTAAGCACCAGGTGAATAGGTGAACAAAATATGAAGATCTAAACTATAAAACTATTAGAACGAAATGCACAAGAATGTCACAATTTAAGTCAGAGGAGAGTTTCTTAATGGAGAAAGTAACAAACCATGAAAATAAATATTTTTGTAAGTTTGATTAAATTTAAAATATTTTCCTGTGATAATAGACTAAGGAAATACAATGTGAAGAAATTTACATTGTTTATGGATTGTTTTTTATTGGACATTTTAAATGTACAACTTAATGTGTTTCATTCTGACATGTATTTCATTGTGACATTTCGATATATATGTTTCATTGTACATTGCTCACATAACTTCCCCCTTACCCTCTCGTGCCCCTCCTCCCCTATCTCCCTCCGACACCAATGGCCTCCTTTCTACTTGTATTTCTTTTTGTGGGAATATTTATCTATACATGTGCATCCCGATTTTGATTTAAGTCCAAACTTTTTTCTATAGTGATCTATCTTTTTACATTCTTAGCAGTGTTACATGAGTAATCTAGTCTGTTTGCATTATTGCCATCCTTTGGTATTATTGGTTTGTTAGATGCCTGCAGGGTTGTGTCCGATTCATAATGACCAGGAGGTTTTCAATGGCTGATTGTTTTGGGATTGCTTCAGGGAGTTGATTGCCACACCCTCCCGTTTTATGCAGTGCTGGGGATTGAAACCAGGTCCTCAGAGAGTGCGGCACTACACTCTATCAACTGAGGTAAACCCCAGCCTTGTTTATAGATTAGTCAAATACATTTCAATGGATATAAATGACAAAGAAATAGTGTCCAGGAAACACTTTTTTAGGATTGTACAGATTAGTAAAAATTATAATAAAAATAAGTGGACATTTAACAGTAGAGGGAATGAGAATAATCAGGAGAATGGAAGCTAAAACAAACAGAAACGGTGCATCATTTAACTCCCAAAAGGATGGAAAACATTAAAAATTTGAAATTTTAATCGATAAGAATGTGGAAAAATGGAAACCATTATACTTTGCTGATAGAAGTGCTTCATAAATTTGTAAAACTACTTTGACAGACAGTTTGGCAGTTTCTCTTAAAACGAATACTGCCTAATCCCTCAGTTAGTGGGGTTTCTCATTAATTGAGAAACTCTAGAGAAACGTACATGGAGATGCGTGAACATTTATCCATGCAGCATTCGTTGTTCCAGCAAAAAAGCAAAAAGACATAGTTAGATAGGCATCAATGGATGATGCCAAATTATATTATATCCACAGAACACTTTAAAATGATTGAAATGAATGAACTGGATCTTCATGTAGCAACCTGCTTAAATCCCTTAAATGTAATGTGGAATGAAGAAAGCAATTTGTGAGGGGATTAAATACAAGATGACATTTTTTATGGATATTGAAAATTCACATGCAGCAGTAGTATCTATTACTTATGGATATTATCGCATGTAGTAACAAAAATGAGAGAATGGTTATGTCAGGTCAAGGAGGAATGGGAAATGGTGTAGGAGAGAAGGGCGGTGGGGCTTCAATGGCATTTGTAACATTTTGTTTCTTAAAAGTGGTAACATGAAACAAATGTGACAAAATGTTGGCATTTGGTAAATTTTGGGACTGAGCATGTGTGTTTATTACACCACTCTGTTCTTTCCCATATTGCATCATAAAAATATATTTGTCGCAAAATGTTGTCATTATTTTCCATTCTCCCCGGAAACATTTCAATTTCAATCTTATCTCTTAGTAACATTTAAAATACCTTCTAGTCGTGAGGTGCAGGGCGCATGTCTGTAATACCAGTCACTCAGAAAGCGGAGGCAGGATTGTGAGTTCGAGGCCAGAGGCAGCCTGCGTAATTTAGCAAGACCCTGTCTCAGAATTGAAAGTAAAAAATGGGCTGAGGTGCAGCCCAGTGGGAGAGCGCTTGCAAAGCATGTGTGAAGCCCTGGGTTCAACCCCCCAGTACCACCAAAAATAAATAAATAATACCTTCTAGAACTTTCTCTTTGTCTCCCATCATCTCTCCTCTGTTCCCATTAGGATGTAATATTCTTGTGGCTGCCCAGTGAGTGAGTCAAGTTGGGAAAATCAACAAATGTAAATGTACCTCTGAAAAAACTTGCAGTGATGCTGTGCAAGCAAGCACCTTCCTCCATGAAATGTTTTAATCACAGTGTAAATTTGTAGATGTGCAACTGAACAAAGGTTAAAGAAATAAAAGTGTTTAAGAGTAGATTAACATCTTTTACAATATTTTAACTTACTGGATTGCACTTTGCCCGTCATGGTGTTCCTCTCTCTCTCTCTCTCTCTCTCTCTCTCTCTCTCTCTCCAGTTCTCCCTCTCTCTCCCCACCACTCATATAAATCCAGAACTGTGCTTCCATAACTTGACTTGACTTTGGGATGTTAAGTTTCCTTGCTATCTCTCTGTATCTATCCACACCCCCACTGAGGAGCCCCTGTGAAGCTTTCCTTGAGATCATTTCTGGTGAGAATCAAGAAGGCTTGGCCTTCTCTTAGGGATAGCTAGCGGTCTACTTCCTCTTCTTTAAGTGTGCACTGAATCATGTATTTAATTGTAATCAATATACAGGCAAGGCGCAGAAACCTCTAACATTGCTACCCCCCATGCCATGGCTCAAAGTGGAAATGTGCTCTTCAAAGTATATTTGGCCTCTAGATTTTATTTTCAATGGTTTCTCTCCAATTAGGAATTTGTATTTTTTTAGTTTTATTATTTTTTATTTTATTTTACTTGTAAGTGTTAGTCGGGCACAGAGTAATTTGCTATGTCCATTTTGCAACTATTAAATCAGTTTTGCTTACATATTCATTGTCTTACATATTTTGCAAAATAGTATAAACTAAAAAAGAAATGCCTGCAGCCATAGCCCTGTGGCATCAGGTCCCGTCAGATCTCGGAAGCTAAGCAGGGTCAGGCCTGGTTAGTACCTGGATGGGAGACCGCCTGGGAACACCAGAAGCTGTAGGCTTGGGAGAAGGACCTGGCAAACCCCTCTCAAAAATCAATCTGCCATTGAAAACACTATGAACAGCAGAGAAGCACTGACAATAGTGTTTCCCCTGTTGTACAGAGGGTCGCTATGAGTCGGATACCGACTGGACGGCACCTAACAACAACAACAACAACAAAGAAAGGAAAAAAGAATTTTAAATGATATGTAATGAAAATCATATGCAATCATGGGTTATACCCTCATTGATTTTTTTCATGTATTCATGTAGTTGCATCCTCTATTTTGAGATTGTCCTCTCCCTCGTTACCCTCTACATTATTTACTCTTCCCTTCCCCCTGCCCCAACCCCTACTCCCACCTGCTGATCCCCTCCCTCTTCCTTTCTGATCTACTTGTATTTTCCAGTCTTAGGTAGATACAATGATTCATTTATATATATCTAAGCATGTATAATTTTTTCCCTGTGAGTTAGATTTAGCCCCCACATATGAGTGAGAACATGTAGTATTTCTCTTTTTGCGTCTGGGTTATTTCACCTAAAATGACACTCTCCAGTTCCATCCATTTTGCTGCAAATGACATAACTTCATTCTTCCTTTTTGTTGAATGATATTCCATTCTGTTTATATACCACGATTTTCTAATCCACTCCTCTGCTGATGGATAACTTGGTTGATGCCATACTCTTACAGTTGTGGAGAGAGCTGCATTAAATACGGAAATGCAGGTGTCCCTGTGTTATGTTATGATGGCTTATCTTCCTTGGGGTATATTCCCAGGAATGGTATAGCTAGGTCATATGGCAGTTCTAGTCTCAATTTTCTAAGGTACATCCATATTGATTTCCAAAGTGGCTGAACTAATTTACAGTGCCACCAGCAGTGTAAAAGGGTTGCTTTATCTCCACATCCTAGCCAGCATTTATTGTTGTTTGTTTCATTAATCTTGGCTATTCTTACTGAAGTGAGATGGAATCTCAGTGTAGTTAATAGCTACTGATATTTAGCATTTTAAAATGTGTTTATTGACCATTCATATTTCTTCTTTTGAGAACTGTCTCTTTGGTTCCATTGCCCACTTATTTATTGGGTTATTTGTTATTTTGGTGCTTGACTTTTTAAGTTCTTTGTATATCCTAAAAATTGATCCTTTGTCAGATGTGTGTTGTTGTGGCTAACTGCCACTGAGTCAGTCTAACTCATAGCAACCTCATGTACAACAGAAAGAAACACTACCGATTCTGTGCTAGGCACACAATCTTTTGTTACGTATAAGCCTATTGTTGCAGCCACTTTGTCAATCCATCTAGTTGAGGGTCTTCCTTTTTCCATTGACCTGCCACATTCCCAAATATGATGTCCTTCTCTAGGGATTGTCCAAAATACATAAGACACAGCAGTCTAGCCATCCTTGCTTCCAGGGAGCACTCTGGTTGCACTTCTTCTAGGACAGATCTGTTGGTTCTTTTGGGAGACCATGGTTTATTCAGTATTCATCTCTGGGGCTATAATTCAAAAGCATCAATTCTTCTCCTGTCTCCCTTATTCAATATCCAGCTTTCACAATCATATGATGCAACTGAAAATACTATGCCTGAGGCAGGTGCACCTCCATCTTCAATGTGACATCTTTACTTTTCAAAATTTGAAGAGTTCTTCTACAACAGTTTTCCCCAGTGCAATGCCTCTTGATTTCCTGATTGCTGCTTCCATGGGTGTTCATTGTAGAATCAAGTAAAGCAAAATCTTTTGACAACCTCAATCTTTTCTCATTTGTTATGAAGATGCTTACTGAACCAGTTGTAAGGATTTTTGTTTTATTAATGCTGAGGCACAATCCATACTGAAGGTTAAGTTCTTTGATCTTCATCAGTAAATGCTTCAAATATTCTTCAGTTTCAGCAAAGTTTTGTCACATGCATTAACAGTTTGTTAATGAGTCTTCCTCCAATCCTGATGCCACATTCTTCTTCATAAAGTTCAACCTCTCAGATTATTTGCTCAGCAAAGAGATTGAAGATGTGCAGTGACAGGGTACAGCCCTGAGACACATCTTTCTTGACTTTAAACCAAGCAGTACTTCCTTCTTCCGTTTGAAGGTCAGCCTCCTGGTCCATGTACAGATTCCTCTGGTATTCCCATTCTTCTCATTGCTATCTGTAATTTTTTGTGATCCACACAGTTAAATGCCTTTGCATAGTCGACAAAATATAGATAGACATCTTTCTGGTATTCTGTGCTTTTGGCTAACAGCCATCTGATGTCAGCAATGATGCCCCTGGCTCCATGCCCTCTTCAGAATTTGGCTAGATTTTCTGGCAGTTCCTTTCTAAATATACTGCTGCAGTTGCTTTTGAATGATCTTTAGCAAAATTTTACTTGTGTGAGATATTAATGATATTGTTTAATAATTTCCACATTCGGTTGGATCCTCTTTCTTGAGAATAGGCACAAATATGGATCTCTTCCAGTCAGTTGGCCAGGTAGCTGTTCTCCAAATCTCTCAGCATAAACAAATGAGCACCTCTAGTGCTCATCTGTTTGTTGAAACAGCTCAACTGATATTCCATGAATTCCTGGAGCCTAGTGTTTCTCCAATGCCTTCAAGGTAGCTTCCTCTTCATCCTTCAACACCATTGGTTCCTGACCACATGCAACCTCTTGAAATGGATGGTTATCCATCAATTCTTTTTAGTATAATGACTGTATATTTCTTCCACATTTGTTTGATGTGTCCTATGTCACTTGTTTCCCTGCAGAATCCTTAACTATTGCCACTCAAGGCTTGAATTTTTTCTTCAGGTTTTAAGCTTTAGAAAAATGGAACATGTTCTTCCTTTTGGTTTTCTATCTCCAGCTCTTCCCATGTTGTCATTATAATATTTGATTTGTCCTCTTGAGTTGTCCTTCTGTTTAGTTTGTTAACCTCATCATGTCTTCCCCTTACTTTAGCTGCTCCATGTTCAAGGGCAAGTTTAGGAGTCTCTATTGACATATAACATGGTCTTTTCTTTTTTTCCTCGCCTTCTTAATAACCTTATGATTTCCTCATGAAGAATGTATTTGATGTTGTGCCACAACTCATCTTGTCTTTGATCATTAGTATCTAATGCATCAAATCTGTTCTTGAGGTTGTCTCTAGACTCAGGTGGGATATACTCAAGTTCATATCTTGACTCTCATACACTTGTTCTAACTTTTTTTAGTTTCAGTTTGAACCTATATATGAGCAGTTGATGGTCTGATCCACAATCAGCACCTGGTCTTGTTCCGAGTTTTGATATCGACCATTTCCATCATCTTTTTCCACAAATGTAGTCTGTTTGGTTCCTGTATGTTTCATCTGATGAATTCCATATGTATTTTTGCCATTTATGTTGGTGAAAATATGTATTTGCAATGAAAATATTGTTGGTTTGACAAAATTCTATCATGCAATTGCCAGTTTCATTTCTGTCATCCAGTCCATATTTTCCAACTACTGAGCCTTCATCTTTGTTTCCAACTTTTGCATTTCAATCACCAGTAATTATCAGTGCATCTTGATTGCACATTCAGTCAATTTCTGACTGCTGAATCTGTTAATTATCTTACCTTTCTTCCTTTGTGGCCTTAGTGGTTGGTACATAAATTTGAATAATAGTCATATTAACTGCCCTTCCTTGCAGGAATATGGATATTATTCTATCATTGATAGCAGTGTACTTCAAGACAGATCTTTAGATGTCTTTTTTGATGAATGCAACCCATTCCTTTCTAAGTTGTCATTCCTGGCATAGTAGACTATAAAGTTTATCTGATTCAAAATGGCCCATGTGGGTCCATTTTAGTTCACTGATGCCTGGAATATCAATGTTTATGAGCTCCATTTCCCTTTTGATGATTTCTAATTTTCTAAGTTTCATACTACATACATTCCACACTCTAATTATTAATGGATGTTTACAGTTGTTCCTTCTCATTTTGAGTCATGCCACATCAGCAAATTGAGGTCCCTGGCTCTTTACTCCATATCCATCATTAAGGTCGACTCTCCTTTGAGGAGGCAACTCTTTCCCAGTCATCTTTTGAATGTCTTCCAACCTGGGGGCCTCACTTCCTGACACTATGTCTGACAGTGTTTCTCTGGTATTCACAGGCTTTTCGACGGCTAATTGTTTTGGGAGTGGTTGTCATGTGCTTCTCCCTGGTCTGTCTTAGTTTGGAAGTTCAGCTGAAAATTGTCCAATATGGGTGACCCTGCTGGTATCTGTAATACTGGTGGCATAGCATTCAGCATCAAAGCAACATGCAAGCCCTCACAGTACAGCAGATTGACAGACAAATGTGTGGTCAGATGTGTAAGATGCAAAAAAGTTACTTATTCACCCAATACAATTTTCTTGTCTTTTCATTAAAAAAGCGATTCCTCTAAAAAGGAAAGAATTTTTATTTGAAATAATCATAGAAAGCTTACAATAACCCAAAGGTTCTTAAAAGAGTGACTACAGCTTAAAGGAGATTTTCCAATTTTTCATGCCTAGCACTAAAAATATTTTTTCCCATCTAAGGCATAAAAATTCTCATCAGTGAAAATTTACAAAGCAGAAAAATGAAGGGAATAATCTTAATAGGAAGAGATATGTATTATTAATACTTCTTGAACATTTTCTTTCATTTTAATGTATTTCTTGTGTGCATTTTTCAAATATAACTTAAGTCATATATATATGTATAACCTACATTGTACATATATAAATCTGGTAGTTTGAAAACTGAATTTCGTCTTTATAAAAATAATACAAGTTGCCAAATGTGGAAGATAAAAATACCATGAATAAACGATAATTATTCATATACCTACCAAAGACAGACAATCATCTAACTGAAATTTTTCATATATGTATTCAATCTTTTAAGGGGCAAAAATGTGTGGATATGTGGATGTGCTTGTGTACACTGTTTTGCTAGGCAAGGTCATGTTGCATATACTAATTGTTATTCATAGATAGCAGAAACAATGATAGTTCCTAGATAGAAGGAATGGAAAGAATGCATTAATAACAGA
Source organism: Pedetes capensis (assembly GCA_007922755.1). Taxonomy (NCBI): domain Eukaryota; kingdom Metazoa; phylum Chordata; class Mammalia; order Rodentia; family Pedetidae; genus Pedetes; species Pedetes capensis. The sequence goes on from VMDO01022971.1 coordinate 8,307, forward strand.
TAATATCTGCCTTTGGAAGTTTTACAATGCATTCTTAATTTAAAGAAACTCAATGACTCATTATTCCATATGAGTTTCTTTGATCAACTGCTTTTAAGTAAAAATTAATATTGTAATTAGAAAAGGTATGTGAACACTAAGTGTCTACAAAGGGGAACCAAGGCTGTCTTGTGTATGGATTTCCTTATTTCTTTTTCCCAAAAGTAAATTGTTACTTAGCCTCCCCAAAATATTCTTTCCATACAGTAGAACAAATATGTATTATTATCCATTGATATTCACCCATACTTGCATTATTTTCCATTTACTATATGGCTATATATTATCACCTTTAATATGGATAGATATTATCACTTTTCAAATCTGTATTATTACCCATGATTATGCAATGGTGTGGGTCATAAATGCCATATTATACTTTGATTATTTTGTTTTACACATTTGTTTACACATTTGGAGATTTTTAAAATATATCACTTCATACATATCAACCTCATTTTTTCCCCACGGTCAGATAAAAGTACAATAATTTATTTAACAAGTTCCTAATAAAGGACCCATAGATTATCTTTTATATTTTGCTATGACAAATGATATAATGAACATCTTACCACGTGCAGGCTAAATTATGAAACATAGAATTGTTGGATTAACAAATGTACCCATTGTCCACTTCTGTATACTGACAAATTGTTCTCTGAGCCTCCAAAAGGCTCAGAGAATATGAGAGAATGGCCACTGCTTTGCACCAGCCTATGTACTATGTATTTGGAAGCATTCTAAATATTTGCTAATATCTTAGGTGCAACATAGTTTCTTGTGTTTCAAACTGAATTTTTGAATTCTCATTGAGACTGTCCACTATTAGTTATTCACAGGCCTTTCTGCGAATTTCATGTTCATATACTTTTTTTTTGAATGGTGGGCAACTTTTCATTGCTTATTAAGAATTCTTTATAATTTAGGAACGTAAGGCTTTCTTCAAAATAATTTGTTGCAAAAATTCTTTGCAGGAGTTGATTATGACTTTATGGTAATTTTTATTCATAAATATTCTTGTTATATATCCAACTTCACAAAAAAGTTTTATAGCTAATGGATCTCATTTTGGTTAAAAAAAAAACTTCCTTGATCTCATCTTTTTATTCTGTGCCTGCAGCTTTTTAAAACTTGCCTTTAATTTTTAATACATTTGAAATATATTTTGGTTTAAAGAATGAGGCAATCATTCTGATTTATTTTCTTTTTTCTGTATGGTTACCATGTTTTCAACCTTATTAGAAACTATTTGTCTTTTAACCATGGATATAAAACAATTTTAATGATTATATTAGTTTCTTGTTTGCTGTAATGAAGTAGCACAGATGTGGTGGCTTAAAGCAACACAAATTTCTTCTCTCATGGTTCTGGAGGTCAGAACTCTAAAATGGGTTATTGGGCCAGCATCCCTTTTGGAGGCTCTAGAGTGGAATCCATTTCTTTGCATTTTGCAGCTTCAAGAGGCTGTCCACATGACTTCACTGTGGCTGCATCATTCCTAGCTCTGTCTCCATCCACATATGGCTTCTGATTTTGATTTCCCCTGCTTTCTTCTGTCCTTACACAGACCTTGTAATTGTGGTGGGCCCATGTGTAAAATCCAGGACAATCTCTTCGTCTTATGATTCTTAATCATATCCATTTCCCAAGGATCAAGTCCCTTTTACCACATAAGTTAATGTATACATAATAATTATCTATGTGTGATATACATATATATATAGAGAGGACCATGAACAGGAGTTAGGATATGAGCATCTTTAGGGGAGTCATTATGTTGTTGGTTGTTGTGTGTCATGGAGTTGTGTCTGACTCATAGCGACCCTCATAGGGTTTTCAATGACTGCCTGTTTCAGGATTGCCTCAGGAGTGGATTGCCATGTCCTTCTCTGGTTTTTGCAGTGCTAGCAATCAAACCCTGGACCTCAGAGACTGCAGAGTGCCGCTCTACCAACTGAGGTAAATCCCAGCCCTGAGTCTTATGAAGGATACAATAACCAATAATTTCAGAATAGTGATAATCTCTGAGTATATAAAAAAGGAAAAGGACTGGGGGCTTTATGTTTATCTTTAATGTTCAATTTATTTTTAAAGAGATCTGAAGCCAAATGGCAACATATTTACATTCTCTAAATCTATGTCATAGTCTCAAAGAATAATATTTTTTTCCATACAACTATGTGTTTGAAATAATTCATTATTGTGATAGACTGAATAATGATCCTTTTAACGGATATAACAGAAATCTTTTCAAGATCCAGATTTCAGGTGGGCGCGGTGGCGCACACCTGTAGTCCCAGCGGCTTGGGAGGCGGAGCCAGGAGGATCTCAAGTTCGAGACCAGAGGAAGTCTGTGTAACTTAGCTAGACACTGTCTCAGAAAGTAAAGAAAGAAAGAAAAAAAAGAGCTGGGGGTGCAGCTCAGTGGTCCAGCACTTGCAAAGCATGCAAGCGGGAGGCCCTGGGATCAACCTCCAGTACCACACATACACAAAAAAGATCCAGATTTTAATTTGCGAGGGTATATGTACACAGAAATGAGATTGCTGGACTCCACTTCCTTTGTCCTTAGGGCTCTGGGACTTGCACCAATGGCTACCAGGGGCTCCCACACTTTCAGCCATAGACTGGGGGCTGCATCATCATCCTCCCTAGTCCTGAGGCTTCCAACTTTTTGGAATAAGTCATGCTTCCAGATTGTAGGTGGCCACTATGGAACTTTTCAGCCTCTACCTCTGTTTGAGCCAGGATAATAGCCCCCTGTTCTAATTCTCTCAGTTCTGTTTGCCTGGCCAGCTCTGACTAACACAGTCCCCCTGGCTCAGCAGTGCCACAAGCAGAGCAGATATGCCATGCTGCACACCTACCACCATTTGATTTCCTGTTTATGATCTCCAGCGGGTCACATCCAATGGCCACGTCCAGTGTGAACTTTGCATGTATCTAATTGCTACCCTTCCCATCAGCCCTGCTGACTGACTATGAGATTCCCCTTTTAACACAATGAGGCTTGAAGGGGTAAATTAACTCCTTTGAGTCTCATGGCTGGTAAGCAGTGGAGCCAATACGTGAACTCCAGTATTTGGCAGCTGAAAACCCCCAGACTTTCCGCTATAATACATTGCCCATCATTTAAATAGCACTCATTTCTATTCTCCCCTGCTGCTGTTTAAGTAGCACAGATTCCCTGGCAAGTTCAAAGGCAGCTTCCTCCTCCTTGGAGGATGCCCCTTGAAATAGAGACTAATTGATCTGCAATAAAACATTGCTCTTGCTTCGGAATCTTCACAGACGGAAACCCTTTTCTGTGCTATGAATCTGACCCTCACCGACCATGCTGCTAAGTCTGGGCTGTGAACTGCTCTCTAGAATTCACTCGCAACCTCACCCTTGTCCAAGTTCAGAATACACCCCCGATCAGAAATTAGGTGTTGCTGTGTATGGACTAACTCAATCAGGCAAGCTCACTGCCAAAGGAGGCCAAGAGCAGAGGGCAGATACCTATAAAGGCCATCAACCCCAAGAGGCAAACTGGCCCCTAAATTGTAGAGTAGTGGCTGTCAAAGTGTGGTCCCCAAACCAGCAGCATCTGCATCACCTGGGGACTTGTTGGGAAGTTACATTCTTGGTCTCCACCCTGTTGTTGTTGTTATTGTTGTTAGGTGCCATTGAGTCAGTATCCAACTCATAGCGACCCTACGTACAACAGAGGAAACACTATTGTCAGTGCTTCTCTGCTGTTCATAGGGTTTTCAATGGCGGATTGGTTTTTGGGAGTGGGTTGCTGGGTCCGTCTCCCAAGCCTGCAGCACCTGGGTCCCCACCCTAGACCTGCTGATTAGAAACTCCAAGGGTTAGTACCCAGCAAACTTGAGATTTAATGAGCCCTCTGTGAGAACTGGACACATACCCAAGTTGGAGAACTATTTTTTGTCTTTGTGTGTATTTGTCATAGCATCTGGGCATTCACGTGCTATTTTTTACTATAGCATCATCCCTGCACAGTACTCAACAGGATATTGCTTTAATTTTAAAAAATATGTTCATCCATCTAAAGGACAGGAAACCAGCTCTTAATAATAGGGAGGGCATTTTAGTGTGATGCTAATTTCTCGGGAGGTGAGGAGTTTTATGTTGACATATAGTCATTTCAGAATGGGAAACGACTGCCCCATCTCTGCTTCAAAAATTGCTGGACGGGGCTGAGAACTAGTCACCCACTGTCTCCTGAAACATAGAGTTAGACATAACAATAGGTGGGAGATGTGGGTTGGGGGTCCTTTGTGATGGGGATCCCACTCCCATAAGAGTAGCAGATTCAGCACCCCATCCCCTGTCTGGTTCCTATCTTGCAGAGAAAGCCACCCTGTGGGACATCCACACACATTCCTACTTGGAAGAGACAAAAGAACTGTCTGCCTGGCTCTTGTCACAGGCGGAGCTGACAGCTTTATGTTCTCAGTGGAATGAGCAGCTGAAAGGAGGTGCCATGAGAGTGTATCTATGTGACAGGGAGGAAAGATGGATATTTTTATAGAGGAAGAAATGTACTGAACAAGGGAAATTAGATAGAAAGATCATAAAGGTCTCAGGTTGGCAAAACCAATTAGGAGATGTTTACAAAAGATAAGCCTTGAGGTCAGACAGAATCTGCTTTGATGTCTATACCCTTGGGTTTGAAAAATGGATTAGTATCTTCCACACCATAGTGCAATGGAAAAAGTGCCCGGTCTCTCTTTTGCTGGAGACTCTAGCCAGCTGTGTGCCCTTGGGCAGGTGACTTAAAGTCTCAGGCATCCCTTCCCTCATCTGTTAAAGGAGAGGATTATCTGATATCACACCGAAGTTCCCTTCTAGCTCTGACATGCTGGGAAATTCTCTGTGGCTTCTGGAAATTCAGGGGTACATTTCAGGGCTCTACAGTTCATAATTTGGTTCCTTGGGATTTTCTGAACAGTCTATGAATTTCCTTTACCTAATTGGAATGGAAAGAGGGTGTTTCTCATTTCTCCTACTGGTGGTTTATCTCAGCCACTTTGAAACAGGAATCATCTAAAGCTAAATGAGAACAAACTCCAGGAAATGACTTTTGGGGGATCCCAGCTGCCTGACAAGGTTTGCCTTAATGTGAAACATGGGTCCAAAAGTCAAAACTCTAGAAGCTGTGATGTCAAATGCAAATAGGCCAAGTACACTTATGTAACAGGGCTTTGGGGTTTTATTATGGATTTTTGTGTGTGGGCTCATGGATGCTTAAGTTAAAATACCATAGGAAAAAATTTCAGGATATCGAAGGAGGTAAAAGAGGATTGTACAGAGAGCAGAGAAGAGGGAATTGTCATCTCACATCTCTCTGGAACAAGGTAGAGTCCAGGTGCAGAGAAATAAAATAAACTTGCCTAAAGTCATACATGGCTGGGGTTTAGCTCAGTTGGTAGAGCATTGGTCTGCACTTTCTGAGGATCTGGGTTCAATCTCCAGCACTGCAAAAATGGGAGCAGAATGTGGCAATCCACTCCAAAAGCACTCCTGAAACAGTCAGCCATTGAAAACCCTATGAGGATCACTATGAGTCTGAAACAACTTGATGGCACCTAACAATAATAAAGTCACACAGGGCTGAGGTTTAGATTGTTTAGTAGAGTGCTGCTCTGTGCTCTCTGAAGCCAGCACCACAAAAAATAGAAGATAGATTTGGCAACCCACTCCGAAAACAATCCCAGAAGAATCTGCCACTGAAGACCCTATGAATAGCAGAGAAGCTATGACATAGTGCTGGTCATGGCACAGCATTGGCAAGTGTTTCATTCTGTTGTACACAGGGTTGCTATGAGTTTGACATGACTGGACAGCACCTAAAAACAATAAGAAAATTCACACAGAGCAGAGGTAGGTTCTGACTCTAAGTCTGCCTAAAGAGAAAGGAGGTCTGGGGGTGCAGCTCCATAGTAGAGCACCAGCCTAGTATGCTTGAGTCCATGAGTTCCATCCCCAGCAGTATAAAGAACAACAAGAAACACTCTATTTTTTCTAATATTAAAATCTGCATCTCCCATTGAGTGAATTCCTTCCACGTCCCAGACACTATGCTAATACGTGATACGTTATTTCAATTAGTATTATTAACAATGGTGGAGGGATAGGTATTAGGGCAGCTAAATGTTTAACAATCAGCTCTCTGTATATATTTATGTAAAAGTATGCAAAAAGAAAAAGAGATCTGCTTTGTAGCTTCTGCCAATTTCCATGATGTAAATACTCCTATGGCCAATTTCTAACTACTGATATTACATCACTGAACACTGAAAAGGAAAAGAAGTTCAGGATTAGCTTTTTTTGTTGTTTTAGTTTTTATTTTTGTTTTCAAGATCTCACTATGCAGCCCATGCTGAACCCAAACTCAAGATCCTCCTGCCTTAGCCTCAGCATGCACCACCACACCTAGTTATGATTGGCTGCCATGGGCAGGCAAATGCTGGCTCTTTTTCCAGAAGAGAAAATCCAGAGACCTAGAGAGAGTAACTTGGGTGAGACACACAACAAGGAAGTTAGAGCCAGGCTTTGCTTCACCATCTATTTAAAAAGGGAAACGACTTTTGGAGAAATGTATAATGCAAATGCCTTCGCTCACCTCCATTCTGAGCCTATGCTTTCTCAGTTTGCTCTACCAGATTTTTACTGACTCAGAGTACATAAAGGAGAGCTTGCTCTCCTCAGTACCTCCCATTTTCCATCTGAATCCCCACCTTGACTGATCCCCAATAGTTCTGTCCAGGGTCCTCTTCTCCTCTCATGTAAGTCTCCTCCCAAATCAGGAAATGTCCTTGATCACTTTGAAACCACATCTAGGACCTTTAACTAAGTTCAAGAGGTTCTATTTTCTTTAGCATTTTTATTAGCTAGTCAAAGACCATTTGATTAGCTAGTCAAAGACCATTTGTGTACAGTAGTTTGTGAACAAATAGGTATTTAATACCAGAAGTTTTCAGCTACCTCAGAAAAGCTTCTTTTTCTCATTGTGGACTCTAAATTAATGAAGAAACTTTTGTAATGAAGTCTTACATATACCCTGTGAAATTATGTTTCAGGAAGCATTAGGAAGATGCTTCTGATTTTGATGGAATGTCTTGGTGTGATAAGTATTTGGGGAAGTAGAAAACTCCCTCTGAGCTCCTAATATAGCCCCAGCTCTGAAGAAGAGAAACAACTTTTCCGTCTCTTAGTCTTTTCATATGGGAAAAGGGAATATTAATATCTGCTGGCTTATCACCCACGATTGTTCAGTGGATCTGTGAGAAAGGATTTGGAAAACCATAAAACATTACATAGCTATAAAGTGGCATAGTCTATCACAGAGCAATCTCAACTGAAGTGTTGCATAGTTTTGCCAAAATTTACAGAATCCTTTGGAAACAATCAAACTAAACTTTTGTGCATATAATTCTTCCCAGAACCCTAGTTTCTTGATACTTGGAAGATATCCTATATATTTAAATGTCTATATATATATATATATATATATATATACATATATATAATATGTTGAGGGATTATAAAGAAATTCATTGATGCACACCATAAAACTCAAAAATTGTAACACGTTATTCTGGATATCATTTGTATAAAACATAATATTAACCAATATTTTTAAAAGATTACTCTTAACTAAATATAAAAATCAATTAAGATCCCAATGAGTAAATATTCACAAATAACAATATATTCTTTAATTTTCTTTAAGAGGAACCTGAATCCTGATAGAAGAACATTACAGTTACTGCTAGAATCCTAAATCTAAGGACACAGTTTAATAGTTATTATGTCTTGACATTTGCCCTGAGACTTGTCCTTTTGTAAAAAAATATTTAATTTACACAGTTTTTGCTAAAAAAAGGAAAATAATATTATACTTGAAAGTAAACTCTATAAGCATTATCATTTTTATGTTTTATGACCACTTATTTTATTATGATGATTTTATTTTATTTTATTCAATATCAATAATTTTCAGGTGAAAATATCATAAAATATATGTTACTGCATACAGCTCATAAAAAGAAATTCATTTTACACTATTTTTTCCAGTTCTTAGGAGTAGAATCCAGGGCCTCCACATGCTAGGCAAGTGCTCTACCACTAAGCTGTACCCCCAGCCCCTTTAAATTTATTTTCAAATTTTGAGATAAGACCTTGATAAGTTTTGCAAACTGCCTCTGTCATCAAACTCAAGAGCCTCCTGCCTCAGCCTCCCAAGTCACTGGGATTACAGGTACCGAGCAGACAGAAGAATTGATCAACCTCTTTTGTGGTGCTGGGGACCCAACCCAGGGTCTTCTGCATGGTAGGCAAGGTACTCTACGACTGAGCTACATAGTCAGCCCTGTTTCTTTTTGTTTTGGGCTATTAATGACTTCTAACTGTTAAAAAAATGGTAAAATGATATGTGAGGCTATTCACAATCTCTTACCCTGAAGATAACTGAAGCAAATTAATAAAAACATAACATTATGTTAATATGTCATAAATCACTCAAAAATAATAAAAACAGTAAAAGGGAAAAATTAAAAAAAAAACTAGGAAGGTCATAATTGGAAGGGAAGACCTATGATGTTATAAATATGTAACTAAGCCCTTTTGACAGAATTTAAGGTGATATTGATGAAAAATTAAGTAGACCTTTCTAAAATATGTTAATCAAAGAATTATATGTGTGGGGCGTGCACCTCCCAGTCTGGCCCAGATGTTCCGACTAGCAGCACTGCTGCACACACAGATATCTAAACACAAGTCACTCGGGATCCTTGGGTGAGGGACGCAGGCTCCTGTGGCCCTCAGGAATGCCTGTGGAGATGGGAGAAAGGAAAAAGCCTTGGGCACATTTGCCTTGCAGGAACAAACACAGCTCTTTATTTCTCTCTCCTCCCTGATAAGGGTGGAGAGGAACCCAAAGTGTACAGTTTACAAGTGCTAGCAGCCTAAGTGCTGCAGCTCTATGCTGCCTCAGGGGGGAGGTGGACAGGGTGGGGAGGAACCACGGCTCTTCCGCCTCCAGTGCTAGGACTGGAGACTCTCCTCAGCTCAGCCTCTTGGCGCTGGGTCCAAGAGGCTTTCCTCAGCTTGCTTGTAGTCTGTCATTCCTTGAGAGCACCATCTAGTTGTCATGGTCTCCGTGGTCATGAGGAGAGAGAGACAGTTTTATCTTTGGTGGTCCAGGCGTGAGAGAGTTCTTGCTTTGTTGGTGGTCAGATGGAGAGAGAGTTCTTGTGTAGTCGATGGTCCACAACAGAGAGAGAGAGTTCTTGTCTAGTCAATGGTCAGATGGGGAGAGGGTGAGCTGCTGCAGTGCAGCTCCTTATATAGCTCACCTCAAATGGCCTGAGCCAATCAGCTTTGAGTCCAATTGTCCAATCAGGTTTGGGGAATTTATAAAAGGCTTTATACAAATGTCCAATCAAGTTACTTTCATTTTCCCTAGATTTCTAATTTACAAACCAGATCTTCAAAAGCCACTTTCCCAGTTTTGGGGTTTTTGCCAATTTCCTCCCAATTTCCCCCTACACATATATGTATATCTATATATAGACATATATTGATATTCATATATCCTCATCCACATCCTCCTCTTCCTTCTCCTTCTCCTTCTTTTGAAGCAGACTCTTGTTACATAACCCAGGCTGGAATAGAACTCCCTAGGTTGCCCACATTGCCCTCAAACTCAGGATCCTCCTGCCTCAGCTCCTGAGTGCTGGGAGTATAGCCATCCTCCACCATGCCCTGTTCACTAACTAATATTTTGGTGGGAATTGATGGAGGAAGTTTCTCTTTTTAATTCACTGGAAAACCAGAACTGTATACGGTTCAATTTGAAGAAAGCTTCCTGAGAATAGTTCTCAAATTTTAGCAACATCTTAATCCAACAGAGACTGCTGGGCCCCACACCCAAAGATTCATACATACTACCTTCCAAGTTCCAATGATTAATGAATGTTTACAGTTGTTTCTTCCCATTTTAAATCAACCACATCAGCAATAGGACGTCCCAGGGGCTTTATTCCATTCGCATTATGAAAGTTGACTCTGCTTTGAGGAGGCAACTCTTCTCCAATCATCTTCTCACCCAGTAGGTCCATGCAGGGCCCTTGTATACATTTCTGAAAACTTCACAGGGGATGTTGAGCTATGAGTCCAGAGACTGCACTTTGAGCCTCTCTGGTCTGGAGTAACTGAGCTGGTCCCTGTATTTATAGGCTTACCATAGAGCCCTAGGGACTGGGTTGTGAAAGCATCATCATCCTGCCTCTTCCACCACCATGAATTCTCTGTGAGGATCACAGACTTTGGAACTTAAGCCTTGCTAATAAGGAGAAGCTTTTTAATACACTACTGTGCAAAAGAAAAACATACATTTACTAATTAGCACTAATTGAACAGACTTGTTAGCAACCAAGTCTGTGCCAAGGAGGATCAAAGAAAATCCGATATCCTTTTTTGTTTCTTCTTTCTCTCTTTTTCCTCTACCAACTTTGGCAAACTGAGAATCAGAAGGAGGAGGAAAAGCAGCTCAAAGAAAGTCATTAAAATTAGAATCAGAAAATAGAATAGACCTCACAAATTGCTTAAACCATTTAACCTGAGTAATTAGCATAATACTTGAAGATAATGATACACCTTCCTTATAGATCATATATGATGTTTTACCACATGTTGTGAAGTGCATTTGATAATCAAAGGTTTTCACAGTGCTTATTATTTGCCATGCATTTTTTAAAGTCCTTTGGAGATAAAAACTCATTTAATTTTCACAGTAGCCCTATGAAGGAGGCACTATTTTTTCCCCTCATTTTATAGGCTGAAGAAGGCAAGAGGTTAAGAAAACTGCTGAGGTCACCCAGCTGGTAAGGGGCAGCTCTGGGATTTGTACCCAGATGGCGTGAGTCCAGCATTTGTGCTCTTTGCTGGTGAGTACTGATACTAACACTTTTGTCAGTTAACAATCTGGCTGCCTTTTGGACTCATCTGGGGAGATTCTAAACTGGGAAAATTCCTGGAATTTCTCTAACCAATTGGATGAAACAAATGCATCAAATCTGTTCTTGAGATGGTCTCTGGATTCAGGTGGGATATACTCAAGGCTATACCTTAGCTCTTGTACACTTGTTCTAACTTCCTTCAGTTTCAGTTTGATCCTGCATATGAGCAGTTGATGGTCTGATCCATAGTCAGCAGTTGGTCTTGTTCTGACATCTGATATTGAGATTTTTCCATTACCTCTTTCCACAAATGTAGTCAATTTGGTTCCTGTATGTTCCATCTGGTGAATTCCATGTGTATAGTGGTCCTTTATCCTGGTGAAAAAAATGTGTTTGTAATGAAAAAAATCATTGGTCTGACAAAATTTTATCATGCAATCTCCAGCCTCGTTTCTGTCACCAAGGCCATATTTTCCAGCTACTGAAGCTTCTTTGTTTCCAACTTTTGCGTTCCAATCACTAGTAATTATCAGTGCATCCTGATTTCATGTTAATCAGTTTCAGACTGCATAAACTGGTAAAAATCATCCCTTTCTTCATTTGTGGCCTTAGTGGTGGGTGTGTAAATTTGAATAATAATCATATTAAACTGGCCTTCCTTGTAGGAGCATGGATATTTTTCTATAACTGACAGCATTGTACTTCAGGAAAGATCTTAAGATGTCTTTTTTATGATGAATGCAACCCCATTTCTCTTTAGCTTATCATTTCTAGCATAGTAGACCATATGATTATTTGCTTCAAAATGTCCAAAACGGTCTGTTTTAGCTTACTGATTCCTCGAATATTGGTGTTTATGTACTCTGTTTCACTTTTGATGACTTCTATTTTCCAAGATTTATGCATACTACCTTCCAAGTTCCAATTATTAATGAATGTTTACAGTTGTTTCTTCTCATTTTAAATCAAGCCACATCAGCAATAGGAGTCCCAGGGCCTTTACTCTATTCCCATCATTAAAGTTGACTCTGCTTTGAGGAAGCAACTCTTTTCTAGTCATCTTGTGAATGCCTTCCAGCCTAGGGAGTTCATTTTCTAGCACTATATCTAACAGTGCTTCTCTGCTATTCACAGGGTTTTCAATGGCTAATTGTTTCAGAAATGGACTACCAGGTTCCTCCCCTGTCTGTCTTAGTCTGGAAGCTCAGATGAAACCTGTCTACCATGGGGGACCCTGCTGGTATCTAAGATAGTGGTGGCATAGCTGTCAGCATCACAGCAACATGCAAGGCCAGACAATTTGAGGCACGACATCAAAGACATCATTCATGAAGAAAGCAAAAGGTTACCAAAAAGACAGGAAAAGAGGAAAATGCCAAATTACATGTCAAAAGAGACTATGAAAGTTGCCCTTGAATATTGAGCAACTAAACTAAAAGGAAGACATGACAAAGTGAAAAAACTAAATAGAAGATTTCAAAGGGCAGCTCATGAAGACAAAATCAAATATTATAATGACATTTGCAAAGACATGGAGGTAGAAAGCCAAAAGGGAAGAACATGCTCTGTTTTTCTCAAGCTTAAAGAATTGAAGAAAAAATGAAAGCCTCAAGAGGTAATAGTGAAGGATTTTACGGGGAAACATTAAATGTGCAAGAAACATCAAAAGATGGAAGGAATACAGAGTCATCATATCAAAAAGAATCAGTGGGTGATGAACCATTTCAAGAAGGATGAAGCAGAAGCCTTCTTGAAGGCATTGGTAAAACACAAGGCTCCAGAATTGATGGAATACTAATAGAGATGTTTCAACAAACAGATGGAGCACTGGAGGTGCTCACTTGTTCATGCTAAGAGATATGGAAAACAGCTATTTATCCAACAGACTGAAAAAGATCCATATTTGTGCCTATTCCCATGAAAAAAGATCAAACCAAATGTGAAAATTATCAAACATAATCATTAATATCTCATGCAAGTAAAATTTTGCTAAAGGTCATTCAAAAGTGACTGTAGCAGTATATTAGCAGGGAACTGTCAGAAAATCAAGCTGGATTCAGAAGAGGGTGTAGAACCAGGGATATCATTGCTAATGTCAGATGGATATTAGCCAAAAGCAGAGAATACCAGAAAGGTCTCTATCTATGTCTTATTGGTTATGCAAAAGAATTTGACTGTGTGTATAACAACAGATTAGGGATAACACTGCAAAGCATGGGAATACCTGAGCAATCAATTGTACTCATGAGGAATCTGTACATGGACCAGGAGGCAGTTATTCAAACAGAACAAGGAAACAGAGCTTAAAGTCAGAAAATGTATGCATCACGGATGTATCCTCTCAACATACCTCTTCCATCTCCATGCTGAGCAAATAATCTGAGAAGCTAAACTTTATGAATAAGAACATGGTGTCAGGATTGGAGGAAGATTCATTAACAATGTGTGTTATGTACACGACACACTTTTGCTGCAAAATGTGAAGAGGATTTGAAATAGTTACTGATGAAGATCAAAGAACACAGCCTTCAATATGGATTATGCCTCAATATCAACAAAGAAAAAATCTTCACAACTAGGCCAGTAAGCAACTTCATGATAAATGGAGAAAAAATTGAGGTTGTCAAAGATTTTGCTTTGTTTCTACAGTCAACACTCTTGGAAACAGCAGTTAAGAAATCAAAAGACACATTGCACTGAGAAAAGCTGTTGCAAAAGAACTCTTCAAAGTGTTGAAAAGTAAAGATGTCACGTTGAAGATGAAGAGGTGCCTGACTCATGCCACGGTATTTTCAGTTGCATCATATGGTTATATAAGCTGGACATTGAATAAGGGAGACAGGAAAAGAATTGATGCTTTTCAATTATGGTACTGGAGATGAATACTGAATGAACAATGGACTGCCAGAAGAACCAACAGTTTTAGAAGAAGTGCAACCAGGGTGCTCCTTGGAAACAAGGATGGCTAGACTGCATCTTATGTATTTTGGACATTTTGTTAGGACAGACTAATCCCTGGAGAAGGACAACATGTTTGGGAGAGTGGCAGGTCAACACGAAATAAAGGTGGACCCTCAAATAAATAGTTTGACAGTGTGTGCAGCAATGAGCTTAAACATAAAAAATATCATGTGTATGGCATAGTGTCAGGTAGTGTTTTGTTCTGTTGTAAATAGGATCGCTACAAGTGGGACCCAACTCAATGGTACTTAGCAAAAACAACAATTGAATGATAATTGTGAGGTGTACAGCCTAGGCATGTATGTGTTCAAAAAAAAAAAAGCTCCAGGTGATTCTAATGTGCAATTAGAATGCAGAACAATTGGGCTAAAATGTCAGGTGACCACATGGGCTCTCTAAATTTACTTTTTCTTTGAAAGTAGCATCATTAAAGGCTTTGCTGTTTACTTGCGTTTGGGGGAGGAAGCGCTTAAGTGTAATGAATGCCTGGCACTTTTCTGCAGGGAGGTTGCTCCAAGAAAATCAGAAACCAGAAGGAAGCAGGTGAAATTATAGCAAGACACTAAATGACCCTGTTTGGCTTTCAGATACCATTGACTCCAGCTGTGCTCATGTACAGCTTTCCTTTTCCTGTCAGCAGAGGTGAGGGGTGCCACAGTCCATTGTCACTGCCTGCCCTGAGGCGTTTCCCTTCTCAGGACCTCCACTCAGGTGACGCTGGGTCCTTGGCTTGGTCACAGAAATGATTTTCAGGACAAGTCAGAAAGTAAAACAGAATTGCAGTGTTTACTAGCTAAAGCCTGCAGCCATAGCCCTGTGGCATCCGATCCCATCAGATCTCAGAAGCTAAGCAGGGTCGGGCCTGGTTAGTACTTGGATGGGAGACCACCTGGGAACACCAGAAGCTGTAGGCTTGGGAGAAGGACCTGGCAACCCCCTCCCAAAACTCAATCTGCCATTGAAAACCCTATGCACAGCAGAGAAGCACTGACAATAGTGTTTACCCTGTTGTACAGAGGGTCGCTATGAGTCAGATACCGACTCGACGGCACCTAACAACAGCAACAACAACGACTAGCTAAAAAGTTAGGGATAGTACATGCTTCAGGGTGCAGTGTGGACATACAAAGAAAAAGACACGGAAGGAAAGAGTCACAGTACACGTCCAAGATATGGACATGGGCTTCTCAGAAGAGAACAGCACTAAAGTGTCTTCACAATGGCGCATTCTCTCTCTCTCCCCTCCATATATAGACTTTAGGCTTTTGAAGTTACAATGTTGAAAAGATGTGACTTACAATTTACTTCAAAGTCTATACAAAACAACCAGCTGGTTTTCCTATTCTTTCTGTCATAACTAATTTCTCCTTACATAAATGAGATTGTGGGCTGGGATTTAGCTCAGTTGGTAGAGCGCCGCTCTGCAGTCTCTGAGGTCCCGAGTTTGATTCCCAGCACCGCAAAAATGGGAGAAGGACATGGCAACCCACTCCCAAGGCAATCCCGAAACAAGCTGCCATTGAAAACCCTATAAGGGTCACTATGAGTCGGACTCGACTCGACGGCACTCAACAACAACAACAAATGAGATTGTAAGGTGGCTTCACAAAGTACATTGTTCATGTTTAGGGAGGGGCCCATAAAAAAGAAACATAAGTCAAAATAGGTTGAAAGCAGTTTCATTGTTTAGCCTTTAAAGTAGAAACATTTTGGTATACATTCTATCGGAGAAACTTCTCTTTAATCAAATGAGATTACAAAGTGGTCCAGGAGGTACATTGTACGTTGTTGTTGTTGTTAGATGCCATTGAGTTGGGTCCAACTCATAGTGACCATATATACAAGAGAACAAAACACTCCGCAACACTGTGCCATGCCCAACACATCAGTGTTCCTCTGCTGTTCATAGGACGTCCAGTGGGTGAATGCTTTGGGAGTGGGCTGCTGGGATTTTCTCTTGTTTTTGCAGTGTTGCAGATCAAACCCAGGTCCTAAGAAAGCACACAGCAACACTCTACCAATTGAGCTAAACCCCAGCCCAAGTGCACTGTGTTGTGGTTGTTAGGTGCCATCGAGTCTAGTCGTGTCTGACTCATAGCGACCCTCATAGGGTTTTCAGTGGCTGTTTCGGGATTGCCTTGGGAGTGGATTGCCATGTCCTTCTCCCATTTTTGTGGTGCTGGGAATCAAACTCAGGACCTCAGAGACTGCAGAGCAGTGCTCTACCAACTGAGCTAAATCTCAGCCCCAAGTGCATTGTATAGGTTTACAAATAAGTAAAGAGTCACAAGGGAGTTTCCTGGGCATGTGCCGACTCCAAACATGGCTCATAATCCCCTTAAGGAGATTTTCAGAAAAGTACAGGATTATGGAGGAGAAAGTGAGGCTAAACTCAAAGATCAAATACATTTTGACCCTAAGCATGGCTTACTGCTCTTTTAACATTTTCACTTAAAATACTTCTCAAAATAATGTCTGTATGCCAAATAATAGGGCTGGGGTTTAGCTCAGTTAGCAGAGTCCTGCTCTGTAATTCCTGAGGACCTGACTTCAATCCCCACAACCACAAATATGGGAGAAATACCTGGCAGTCCACTCATAAAAAAAACATTCCCCAAACAATCAGACATTGAAAACCCTATGAAAGTCACTATGAGTCAGACTCAAGTCCATGGCACCTAAAAAACAGAATAATAGTACCTCCATATAGACATGGGCACAGCTTCTAGAGAGTATTGTGTTTGAGTATCTTAATAATAGCTATGTATGTTTTGTGGCTTTTGAAGTTACATTGCTCCAAAGATGTAATTTACAACCCAGTTTAAAGTTTAAGCAAAGTGTTAAGTTAAAAAACAAGCAAGCAAGCAAACAAACAAATTAAGATAATGAGCTGGTTTACTGAGTCTTCTTTATCTTAAACAACTTCCTCCTTTGTACATGAAGATTTTTGGCTTAAGGATGAGAAAGCAGTGCTAATAAGATAGAAACTTTTGGTATCCTTTATCTCAGGAATTTCTCTTTAGTAGGCTGAGACCATAAGGTGACCCAGGAGGTGCATCATTAAGGTTTACACATAATAAAGGGGAGCTGTTAAGATGCACATGTCAAAATGGCTAAAGGAATTCTTACAAGGAAGTTGTCTGGCCACATGTTGCAAAAATGGTCCTTGTTCTTGCTTGGCACAATCTCAGGAAAGCATAGGATCACAGGTAAAACAAAAATAATAATAATAAAGTTACATACATTTTGACGTCAAGCATGGCTATTTTAACATTTTCTCTTAAAATGTTGTTGCTGTTAGGTGCCATCGAGTCAGGTCTGACTCATAGCCACCCTTACAGGGGTTTCAATGGCTGATTGTTTTGGGATTGCTTCCAGAGTGGATTGCCATGACCTCCTCTTGCTTTTGTGGTGCTGGGATCGAACCCGGGTCCTCAGAAAGCATGGAGCAGAGCTCTACCAACTGAACTAATGTCTCTATGCGAGCAATCCTCACAACAGTTTTCCTTTTTAGCTTTATTCAAGTCTTTGATTCTCAGTTCGTGAGACTTAAACCAGATCCGGAGTGAAAGCTCTTTTCTTCTCATGTCTCCTTAATTTTCCATGTCTTTCTATCCTGCCTGGCACCCTCTTGTCTAAACTCTGGAACCTTCTACTATATTCCCTAGTGAGAGTGGTAGTATGCAGTAGTCAGCACATTTCAGGGGAAATTCAGGACATCTGGTTGCAGCCAGCCAACCTGGGAAGGATTTGAGAGGGTATTAGGAACGGTACTTGAAACTGTTACAAGAAATGGCTGGCCTCAGGGTTACATAGTTTCCCTTTGAAAAGCTCCTCCCATTTCCTTTAAGAATGCAATGGCAGCAGCTCATCATTAAAACAAAAGTAACCACAAGGCTTTAATACAAATTAAATGAGATTGCAAAGGAAACGATTACTAGGAATTAAATAGGAAAAAAACAGTAATACTAATAGTGTAGCGTTGGCACAAAGTAGAACTCAGCAATTGCTGGTAACAGGAGAGGTGTCTGCCCAGATGACAGCAGCTGCTTGTCATTGCTTGTGGCCTGAAATCTCATCTCACCCTCCCAGCAAGGACCATTCACTTCATTTGTAATCAAAGGAAATGAGAGGCATAGGAACTAAGCACCTTTTCCCAGGACATGGCATTTGTGAGGGGCAAAGCCAAGGTTCTAACTCAGCTCTGATTCTAAACAAGGACTGGGTACAGCAGGCAGCGCCCAATGCAAGAGGAAAATTTGAGGTTCTTTGCTTTAAAAAATATGAGGAATTTTGCAATGGAAACAGCAGAGCAGTAAACCAAGCCCAGAGTCCTTTTAAGTGTGAAACTCTAAGTGACCATGAAGGACCACAAAGCCCATCCTGCTCCAAGCCCTTGGCTACTCAAAATACAAGACAGAGAAGGTAACATCAGCACACCTTGGAAGCTAATTAGAAAAGCAGAATCTCAGGCCTCACCCCAGACCACAGATCTCATCTGAATATGCCTCCTGGCATGACCCCCCAGGAGACCTGTGTGCACATTAACATGGAAGGCAGAGCTCTGGTTTCTGGTCTAACTACTCCCATCTCCACACTGGGATGTGAATATGGTCAAGAGATTTTTCAAAGGTCATTACAGTAAAGATCTCAAGATAGGAAGATGAACCTGAATTATCAGGTGAGTGTCAAGTAATCACAAGAGACCATATAAGAAGGATGCAGGTGGGTCAGTCAGAGATGTGAGGATCCAAGTTCAGGTCCGAGTGATACAGCCATGAGTCAAGGAACATAGGTTTTTGTTGTTGTTGTTAGGTGCTGTCAAGTTGGTATCCGACTCATAGTGACCCTCATAGGGTTTTCAATGGCTGACTGTTTCAGGATTGCCTTGTGGTGGATTGCCAGGTCCTTCCCCCATTTTTGCAGTGCTGGGAATCGAACTCGGGACCTCAGAGACTGCAGCGCAGCACTGTAGCTAAATGCCGAATAGCTTCTAGAAATTGAGGAAGGCAAGGAAACAGTTTCTCCCTTGCAGCCTCCAGAAGGAATATAGAGCTTCTAGCCCATTTTATTACTTCCAAAATGGTAACAAAACAAGGTCTTGTTGCTTTAAGCTACTACATTTATAGTCATTTGTTACAGCAGCAACAGGAAACTAATACAGCTCTTCAGCAAACATATCTGCCTGCCCCTGGAGCAACAGTTCATGTGTCAGTGAGATCTGGGGAAGAGCAGTTCTCAATAGACTACCAGTTTCCTTGACACTGTCACATAGGATATCAGGTGTTTATTACATTCTTGCCTGGAGCCATAGCCCTGTGGCATCTGATCCCGTCAGATCTCAGAAACTAAGCAGGGTCGGACCTGGTTAGTACTTGGATGGGAGACTGCCTGGGAACACCAGATACTGTAGGCTTGGGAGAAGGACCTGGCAACCCTCTCCCAAAAATCAATCTGCCATTGAAAACCCTGTGAATAGCACAGAAGCACTGACAATAGTGTTTCACCTATTGTATGCAGGGTCGCTATGAGTCGGATACCAACTCAATGACACCTAACAACAACAATTACATTCTTATTGCATGACTTTTCCCCTTCAAAATGTATTGCAAAGAGTGACTAGTTGCCTGCTGTTAGAATATTAATAGAAAAGGCTAGGGTAATGTTGAAATGTCACCTCCTCAGTCACGAGGTCACCCAAGACCTTGCAAAGGGAGTGGTAATGTCCTTTGAGCCACCTCTCTGCCGAACCCAGGGCTTCTTTCCCCTCCACTTCCTGCCTAGTCTGAGCTATTTTCCTGACTTCCCAGACTCTGCCCTGTCCCACCGAGCTTCTTGGCTTGTCCCATCTGAGAACCAATGGGAGTTCTCCACTTCCTTTGCAAGTTTCCCGAACCTCGTGAGGGACACCTCTTTCCCTTAGTTGCAATGTCTGGTTAAAGTTACAGATGGAGCCCACAGGTGGCAGGGCAGAGAGCACAGAATCATGGGGTGTCCTCTCTGAGTACCTTGTGCCTCACCTAGGGTGTGCCTAGGTCCTGGCTGTGTATTTGCACCCCTCAGAGAACCTGAAAATGCCCCGCTACAAAATAGCAAATGAGCTAAATTAGAATCTCTTGTGGCGAACTCTGGACGTCACACCTATTTTTTTATTGGAAATTTTTAATGTACAACTCAACGTGATTCATTCTGACATGGCTTTCATTGTGACATTTCCATATATGCATTTTGCTGTACATTATTCATATAGGTTCCCCCCTACCTTCTTGTATGCTTCCCCCGCATCCCACCCTCCCCATCAAAGACTTCTCTATCATTTACTTGGTAATATTTTTCTATACGTCCTTGGGTTCCAGTTCTGTTTAAGATAGAAACTTTTCCTGCAGTGAACCTTGTTTTTATCTTGTCAGAACTATTGCATGCATTTTCTAGACCATTTATAATAACACCATTCTTAGCTTTTTTCTTTCCTTTTATTTTGATCCGACCTTTGAATAGGATTTTTCCTTCTTATAATTTTGATTCAGCCCCCACCTATGATGAGAACATGTGGTGTTTCTCTTTCTGAGCTTGTGTTCATTCACTTAAAATAATTTTCTCTAATTCCATCCATTTTGCTGCGAATGTCCTTATTTCATTTTTTTGATTGCTGAGTAGTATTCCATGTCACAGCTATTTTAAGCAAAGCTTCTATGTAATTCTAGATTGTACCCAGCCCCTGATGTAGATGATGATCCACTCAGGAGCTGAATCGTGCAAGTGAGAAATCCCCTATGAAGGGTTAGGGGTTGTCCTGAAAACCCCACCATAAACTTTCCACACCCAGGCCTATTATAAACTTAGTATAACTCATGGTGATGTGAACTAGCGGCACCTAGTACTACTGGGTGTCTCTGATATTCTCCCCTTGGGGTCTCGATGCTGATGCTACTATTTGTGAGGTGAATCATCGCATCTCATTTAGTCTCAGTTTCTGTTCCTGTGGAGGAGAGTAGCAGTCGTTGCTTCTTTGAATGGGAGACTTCTTTGCACCACAGTCTGGGCTCCACCAAAGCACCCCGTTGTTAACCTTGCCCTGCCTCTCTGTGCTTCCCGAGGAGACTGGCTTTTAAGGAGCTGTGCCAGGAAGCAGCAGCTCACATCTCCCGCTGCTGGACTCTCCTGTCAGGGACACTTGCTCAGCCCAACATGAGGCCCTTCCCCGTGCCTGCTCTGTCTCATTCCTGAGACTGCTTACCTGGTGCTACCGTAGGTCGAAGGGATTGCAAAAGGGGGTGCAATAGATTTTGCCACCCAGGTCCTATCTTCTGTGATGGTGGCACTTCCTCTGCATGCAGAGGCGGACATTTGTTGCTTTGGGGTCTCCAAGAGTGTCGAGCCACACAGATCTTTTCCATGAGGACAATGAGGGACGTATAAGCTTGTACCTGGATTTAATCATTGGTGATTGAAATACTTACAGCATTTGGTTTGAGATCTTATTCTAAATGCAATAAATTGTCGCTGGCGTGCAGGCAGGCTGTCAGAAAACAGCCACTGATGGAACCTGTCTGTGATACGTTCTCTGCTCTGAATAAGGAACCCTGCCTTCCCCAGGGGCAAGGACTTTTTGCAAATGGGTATTCACCTGGGCCAGCAAAGCGGTAAAGAACTGATAAATGGTGTTTCTTCTCTTCTCTTTGAGTCTTGGAGTCTGCTCATAGACTTGGCTCTGGTCTAAAAAAAAAAAGGCAAGCTACAGGCCTATGCTGAGGCTAGCCTTGATGACCACCGGTCACCTTTGTATTTAGCAGAAACGTCTGCAAGTGAGAGAATGCACTTGCAGCTTGAGGTGGCACCAGCTTCAAGGCCCCTAGTTGTTGTTGTTAGGTGCCGTCAAGTCGGTATCCGACTCGTAGCGACCCTCATAGGGTTTTCAGTGGCTGACCATTTCGGGATTGCCTTGGGAGTGGATTACCAGGCCCTTCTCCCACTTTTGCGGTGCTGGGAATTGAACTCGGGACCTCAGAGACTGCAGCGCAGCGCTCTACCAACTGAGCTAAATCCCAGCCCTCAAGACCCCTAGAGGGGGAGTCAAAACCCATCAGACATCCAGGAGTCCCAGAAGGTGGATTTGAGAGAAGGATGAAGAAAACACAGGGACCAGACCTGCCGGGCAGGGGGCGTGTCTTCCTGTCCATCTCAGCAAAGCCCACCTTGCCAGGAGCTCTGCTACTTCCTTCCAGAGGCGTCCTTGGGTAGGAACAGGAAAACAACCCCTGAGGAACTGATTAAAATACCCCGAGCCATCCTGTCCCTGCAGGGTGGGCCTCAGAAGCTTCAAGAGCTGAGGAAGGAAAGCAAGAACAGCCAGATGGGCTTTCCCTGAAGTCCAAGATATTCTGTGGTCTTCTGTGGCCCCCTGTTTTGTGGCTAGATGTGGGAATCTCATCCCCAGGTGACATTACTGCCCACGTCAAAACAGTGGGAAAGCGTAACTTTTGAAAAACACTGAGACCATGGGACATCTTGAGAGGTATTAGAAATAACCCAACAGGAGGTATTTGTTGTTCATGGCTAAAGGTCTTTTTCCTCTCTTTTTTCAGGCTTTTAAAAAAGAAAACCACTTTTCATCTCATGTTTTGGCCTGCTGTGAGACTTGGATATTTCCTAATTTTATTGGGTGTTCATTTTAGGGCTAAAAGGATAACTGCTTATGTGGTAAGCTGAAGGAATGGTGTAACAAAGGGTTTGGGTCGCTGAAAGGAAATCTGTTTATTTATTCATTTGTTTATGCATTTTGGAGGTGCTAGAAATTGAACTCAAGGTCTTGCAAATTCTAGCCAAGCTCTGTACCACTCAATCCAAGTTATTTTATTAATTAAAACTTTTTTAAATTAAAAAATGTCTATTTTTTAAGTCTTGCCAAATCCTTTCTCCTCTCTATAAGCAAGGGTTACCCTTAGCAACATATTGATTTCATAATACTTAGAGCAACAGTGTTAAAAACATTGGAATGACTACTTAGAAGACATTGTCAAATGTATTGTAGAATACTTCTTATTGCCTTTTTCTTCTCCATCTTCCATCTTAATGTATTTCTTGCCATCAACAACTCCACTTTTTATTACTGGGTAGTTAGGCACTAAATGGAGGAAAAGTGAATTTGTTATCCAATTTAGAGCCTGAATCCTATAGGTTTGTGCATTATTGGGCATTCCCAAACTATAATATTTCAAATTAGGGAGTACTATGGCCTGAATGGGCTGGGATTTAGCTCAGTTGGTAGAGCACTGCTCTGCAGTCTGTGAGGTCCCAAGTTCAATTCCCAGCACCACAGAGAAGGACGTGGCAACCCACTCCTGAAGGCAATCCCAAAACAATCAGCCATTGAAAACCCTATAAGGGTCGCTATGAGTCAGACACAACTCGATAGCACCTAACAACAACAACAACAATGGCCTGAATGGGACTGGGGTTTAGCTCCTTTAGTAGAGTGCTCCTCTGCACTCTCTGAGGCTCTGGGTTCAATCCCCAGCACCGCAAAAATGGGAAAAGAACCAGGCAGCTTACTCCTGAAATACTCCACCATTGAAAACCCTATGAAGAGCAGAGAAGCACTGACATAGTGCTGGGCATGGCATAGTGTTGGGGGGAATTCTGTTCTGTTGCACATATGGTCGCTGTGAGTCAGAACCAACTCAGCGGCACCTAACAACAATAACAACAACAACAACAACATGGTGTGAGTACTTTTGTCCCCACCCCAAATGCACATGTTGAAATTCTGACCACCAATGTGAGGGTATCAAGAGGTGAATGAGGTCTATGAGAGGTGACTAGGTTATGAGGGTGAAACCCTCATGAATGCAGTTAGTGCCCTTGTTATAAAAGAGGCCTGATGTTAGGAAGGTGTGAGTCAAAGGATACAAAATTCTCAGCTAGGGGCAATAAGTTGAAGAGGTCTATTGTGCAACAGGGTGACTATAGTGATTATAGTTAGTGCATTATATTCTTGAACATTGATAAGAGAGCTGGGTGCTGTGGTGCATGCCTATGATCCCAGTGACTAGGGAGGCTGAGGCAGGAGAATGGCAAATTCGAGGTCAGAGGCAGCCTGTGCAGCCTAGAAAGACCTGGTCTCAAAATCAAAAACATAAAAGGGGCTAGGAGTGCAGTTCAATGATAGAGCATCCCCTAGTACTGAAAAAAAAAAAAAAAGAAAGAAAGAAAGAAAGAAAAGAAAAGGAAAGGAAAGAGGAAAGAAAGAAAATGGC